>JABFQD010000042.1:0-48736 GCA_022817045.1 Psix sp. ZL-2020
CATAAAAACTAAACTATCGTTAAAATGTATTCTAATAACTATGTAAGATAACTAATAAATGTAAGGTAAATGTAAAATAATGTGTATACATAATTTGCATAGTACGCGTTGTGATTATTGTTTTCTGTCTATTTTTGTACCAATAATTATCATAACAACATTTCCTGGAAAAGTACGTTCGTAAAGTGTAATTAGCTCAGTGAATTAATTCTTAAACGTAGAAAGTATTTCTGCTTCGATGTACATGAAGTTATTCGTTCATCATTATCACGATGCGCGTGATACACACACGGAATTATATTTGCGAAACGAAGAAAACTTTTTTCTTATCTTAAAACAATGATATAATGTTAAATGAACCTTTGATTTAAAAAAACTTGTGAAATGCGTTTATAGTTAGAATACACGGAAAAAGTGTGTGATTGCATCATTAGGAGCTCTTCAACTTTTATGATATACCATATTTATTCAATCAATTTCGAAGTAACTGTTTTCTTGTTTTACTGTTAATTTATATCAAGTCAAGTGTTTTAAAATGTACATAAAGAATAATTAGTATATAATTTTGATCGAAAATGAATCAATAAGGAAGCTTAAAATGAAGCATTAGAGTTTTAAAAAATGAACTTATAAGAAAGAATGATGTTAAAATTATGCCAATACTTTATAAAACGAGACTTAAAAGTTTCTAAAAAATTCAGTTTGAGTTCAAAGGATAATTTAAGAAAGATTTTTTTTAATATTTTATAGCGTTATTTTTGCATTTTATGGAACAAACTAGTTTCGTAAAACAAAAATTAACATTACGTTTGAAGTAAACCTTATATTTTTGAAAGACAAAACCTCATTAAAAACTTCTTATTTTATGTTCTGCAAGAAGTTGAAGTTACTGAATGGAAAGGAAACTTTTTAAGAAAGTGAGACAGTTTTTTTTCTATTCTGGTAAATATAATTACAGGTGGTTATAAGCACAAACCTTATTTCACGTTATAAAACTTTTGGAATAAAATATATTTATAATTCATCTAAAAAACATTTGTATAAAAATAATATTTGCAAGTTTAATTATATTTCATATTTATTATTGTCACATCTATTTCAAATATTCGTCATCCGGCTTCAAAGGCAAAAGATAAGCAATGAATATCGACTCGATTCACCTGAAAAATGGAAAGACAATTTCCTCGGAACTTAATGCCGGTAATATTGTTATGATGTCATTATGTACAATGACTCTTAAAGTGGGAAACGTTGAAGAAGGGCGAAATAAAATGCGCGCAAACAATATTGAAGGAATTGAAGATAGACAGATATTTATGCGAGCGTTTTGTGTGTGTAAATTTTGCGCGAATGAAATTCTAAAGATACGATACCATTTTGTATTGTACATATCAAAGCTCTAGCAGTACAAATAGCCGGAACCATGAGCATTACCACAATGGCACACGATAGACTACCCGACCGTACATTGAATTTTAAATGAACACTGAATTTACTACTAAATTTAACAGGGATTGATAAAACAATTTGTTTTTGAATGCGTTACAAATTTTATGCTGAACTAGCACGATGAACAGTCATTGTCAGTCGCAAAAACGAAACTGACAAATTTTAATCATCACTGATATTTTAATTTATGACAGCAAATAAAATATTGACTAATTCAATTTACTTTGTATTATCTATAGAAGATAACTTTGTTTCACTATTAAAACATGTCATTTTCTGGGCGAGGTGAGAAGAGTATATTATAGTGTGTACATGGGCGTGGATGAGAAATCATTTTATTAGTTTATTAGACTCCTCAATGACTTGGTAAAATAGTGCTAAGAAGAATATAAAAGAAAAATCAATGTTCCTGCTTTTTATGTGAGCAATTTGTTTCAATGTTAGCATTTAAATTTGAGACAATAAAAATTAACGTACCGTCTGTGCAAGATTATTTGCAGTATCTTGTGCAGCAGCAGCTGCAGCGGCTGCGGAAGAGGGTGTGAGTGGTCTTCTAGGAGGTGGCGGCGCCGCTGCCTGAGGTGGTGCTTGTGGCAGAATGCTAGCAGGGTAGACCCATGGGCCAACTCCATAGTACTGAGGTACTACTGGCGGTGCTCCAGTTATCAAAGCCCCAACGTAGGGTTCCTGGCCGCTTATAACAGTGTATGGAGCGGTCGGAAAATTTTGCTGTTGCTGCTGAGGCTGTTGCTGCTGTTGTTGCTGCTGTTGCGCCTGTGATGCCGCCAAGTACTGTTGCTGCTGTTGCTGGTGTTGCTGTTGCTGTTGTTGGAGCAACTGTAGTTGTTGCGGTGTTGCACCTTGTGGTTGACTTCTAAACAATTGCTGTAAATGAAATTCTAAAATTAGCAACTTGTTTTGCAAAATTAAGACTAAGTACTATTTAAAAATAGCAGCGTTGATAATCCTCCGTTTTCATACACAAACACAAGGTTATGTGAATGTGATGCATTTTCATTAACAATATTTTATGACTGAAAAAATAATTAGGGAAGAAAATATTTTCATTGTAAAATAATTAACGGAAAAAAGTAATTCCGTGAATGAAATACGATGCTTAACGATATAATTTAGCTTTTAAAAAAATCACTGGTAATTTCTATATAACAATGTCCTCATTAAATTTTCATAAGAACTTTTCCTTGCAAGGGCATTAAAGGTAACGTCACTTATGCAGAAATAGCTGAGAAAAAAATTGTTCATCTTATTTTCTAAGGATGCTCGCGTGCTTATCTACGGCAGTGATAAATATCAATGCAACGCATTGTTTACAACGTGAAAACGCGTTAGTGTGACGAGCTCATTAATGTCGGGTAAATCACAAATAATGGATCTAATTCGCGCGAGCAAAAAAAGAAAATTGCGCAAAACCAACGAGTCCGGGAATTACAAATCAACGATGGCCGACTTTCTCTGTTGCTTGCTCATTTTTTTTTCAACACTTTGTAATTCATACTTGTGTGTAAATGTGACTTATAGTCATGACGAATTAGAATTCAAATTCGCTCTATTATAACCGAAGCATTTGTCTTTGGATAGGGGTGTGTTCAGTTCTGATCGATAAGATTAAAACGTTTCGCTGATTTAAGGCGATTCTTAAGTCATGTTCTTACTTAAAAACAAGAAAAGTTATTGAACATCTAATGTGTTTAGAAAGTATATTATATATTATGTTCACGTAATATATATAAGTATATATATTCTATGAATGTAATATATATACAAGTATCACATGCACAAAAGTATCATGTGATATATTTTTTAAATTATTTTGTACAATCGATTTTACTTAGTAACCTCCACCGTTTTGCTAGTGGAAATGTCGCTCAGGAATCACCTTAAGTGTCAGAATAGAACAGGCTAATCATTTGTTGTTATACATATAGGATATTATGATGTAGATGATGAGAATTTATCGTGTCAAAATGGATGAAGTTAATGATCTGTGTAGATGATTAAGAGTCTGATGGTAGTATAAGCATGATTAATCATTAATAATTGAGAATATATTAAATAAAACATTTTATTATATAAATGGTAAAGTGATAGTTTACCCTTAATAACTCATATGGATCTGACAGATTCAGTTTCGTTTAGCCGCCGGTGTCTTAAATTCATTTTTTAAGCTATCATATGGAATTATTAAATAATAATTATATTTTTTATCAGTGTGTCATAATCAATTAGCTAACTAAGATATAATTTATGGGAAATACATCATTCATGTTGGAATTGTAAAAAAAAATATTACATGTGTATGTCTAGGTTGTATAATTCATTGTATTTATTCAAAGAACACTTAACTGGTTATGTCACGTACTTGTAACTTAACTGTATCGGGTTTTAGGTATTTGCTCAAGCAAGAATGGACTGAATCAAAATATTCCAACATTATAGTGAAGCATTTTTGCGAAATTAATTAATTTTTTACATTTTTGTTAATTATTCCTTTACGGTGTATCAACGTAAAATTAATTAATAATGAAAATTGTGTTGTAAATTCTTTGATCATGATATTATTAACAGTTGAAAAAGTATGGATTAGTTGCAAAAAAAATGTCTTGGTTTGAAATAAATTCATTTTTCATACGTATAAATACAAATATATTACTTAGAAGATGTAATTTATTACTTTTCATCGTCGGTTTTCTTCAGATAAAAATATAAATTTTACAATTTGTTGGATCAAAGTTGAAAATTAAGTTCAAACTAATTTGGTAACATAAGTGTGGATTTTGAAGATGAATATTAAACTTGAAGATAATCAAAGAACGACTTATAAACTACGATTACTATTTTGCGAAAAAGTTGGAGCAGTTAATGAGATAATTTTTCGTTTCTGCAAGTGGAACGATATGATTACTTCTCTTTTTTCTTTCATTTGTCGATATTGTTTAAATTAAACGGATTATCCAGAGTTTGAGAAATTCAATTACGTTGAGTGAGAAGATAATCAATTCCAGATGGAAAGTAGGTGAGGTTGGTTTTATTCGTAAAATTAAAGTTATTTCTTAATTCAACAGTTGTTACTGTCTAACACGAATATTTATTTTGTAGTTGGCGTTTCAGATTATGCACACGCAGAAGAAAGTAACTAACTTGCCCTGGTTAATTTGTAGAAATTTTAACGAAATGATACTCATTCATTTGGAATGATTGAAATTATTTCATCTGCTCAATTACAAGAATTAAACATGATTAATTATTATGGTAAATAAATTTACGTCTGTCTGTTGAAATTATTTTTAGCCAATGTTTTGTATTATTTTAAAACATTCTTGAAATACATTCATAGAAGTGATGTTTTAAAAGTAATTGAGAAAACTTTGACGATATAATAACAACGATAATTTTCAAATAGTAAGTGTGCAAAATAGGCTATTAACACGAGGGTTGTAAGAGCCCCACTATAATAGCTTTTACTCACACAGTATTTTTTATTTCATCTTCACATCAAAAGGGATCTTTTGAGCATCTCTTTAGCGCAATTCACTATGTATGTGAAACAATGACAAAGTGATTGCAATATGTGCAAACTACAATTTTGCACACGAGGCTGTAAAGTACAATTTTATACACAGTGAGGAAACGGATTACTTTGTGTAAATAAACACGAACAAAGTTTTGTATTAATTTTGTATCGATGAAGTGTTTGAAATACACATTTCAAGTGACATTTTCACAATAGAATATAAACAAGTAATTTGTTATCAACAGTTTTGAACAATCAAAGAGAAAAGCAACTGTTTGTAAATGGTTTATGATGATGATTGATGACGTCATGGGGCTGCATTTATTAATCTGAACTTTCTAGTGGGGAGAAGAAATTATTGTCTCTGGATGAAATTGATATTGTAAATTCTACTCTTAAAACAATTAAGTATGAAATCAAACACCAGAGTAATTTTTTGTTCTCAGGTTCTTATTAACGACATTACGCTAGCCATTGTCCCGTAAAATAAGACATTCGAGAAGGATTTTAATAGCGCAATAAAAGCATTAAAAGCACGCAACCATTGAATTGTAAATCTTTTTTTATAAACAAAATTCATAACTCATTCAAGTATTTAATCTCGTGGAAGAACTATTATTGGACCGACAAACGATGTTTTTAGACGATAAAAATTAAAGACAATTTACTCTCTTCTGTTGTTTAAGTTCAATATCAAGAAACAGAGCAAAAAGCTTAACAAAAACAATTTACGGTTTTATGCGTCCCATTTTGTTTTATACTTTATTTGTTCAGCTAAAGCGTCCCTTCCTGTAACGAAAAGTTCATAATATACAAAAAGTATTGATTTGGAAAAGTGGAAAGCCAAAAATGACGGAAAAAATGCCAGAGTGAATTCTCTCTTTTTCTTATATGTTTTTTTATATAGAAAGAATTGTGAAAGCTTGATCAGTCGTGAAGCCGTAATTTCGTGGACGGAAAAACGCGGAGTAAGCATTTGTTGACAGAAATGAGCGCACCGGAGGAAATGAAATACGATGGGTAGAATCGTACGAGAGTATTGGAGTCAAATTCAATGTCGAGGGATGTGGCGCGGTGATGGTTCGAGGTCACGGTAGCCTCCTCTTCTGAGCGTACCTGTGCCTACAGGCCGAACTTAGTCTCGAGGTTGAAATCTCGCTTGGGCTGCTCTCTGGAGCTGGGTCAACGAACTCCTGCGGACGTTCACCGACGACTCCGCGTTCTCTTTACATTTGTGTTACCAACGGCCGTTTAAATATACGGAACTATGAGTTTCGATCGAGCATCGGTTGCTCGTCTTCCTCATTACTTCCCTGTTCTTCCCCCCTCACCGCGCATTCTTCTGTCCTTGTCGACCAATTTTGACCGGGTCTTCCAAACAAATCCGGCCTCTTTCATCAAGTTACATTTTTTGAGATAATTGAGAAAAAGAAAATTGTTTTAATTATTCTCCAAATGAACGCGAAGCAAAAAAATGTCGAAAAGGAGAGCAGAAATAATTAAATGTTTTAATTCCGAGCAAAATAAACAAAGAGTCGGCTTTTAATTGTGAAATTCATTTCTAATGCGACTTGCTTGTAATGGACATATAAAATATGGCAAATTTGATTTTAGTTTTAAACGGCAAAGGCCAGGCCGTCGAGTTTGAGGTTTGCTGAACCCAATTTCATGATTAGCTCTAATATGATTTTTCATGTGGCATTAAAAATCTGTGATCCTAAATCTGGTAGAGTTTGTAATTTCTTAGAAGATTGCCGAGTATGAAGTAAATCGTATTCGCGGAACTTAAAGATTCAATTTCATTTGATCCTGTGTAAAGGAATGAGAGGAACCGTCGTCAAAAGACGACTGATGTTAATGGTAATTATAGACGTTGAAGAATGTTCCCATCTAAGACATTAAATTTTACCTTATCTTATCCTCTTATTCCCTAATTTCACTCAACTTCGGATCTCTTTTCTAATGATTACAACACCATTAAAGATTCAAACATAACCTTGACTTTAAAAATGAAGTCTATTTCATATAATTATATAATGGAATATATACGAAATGGTTCAATTACAAATTTAAAACCTTCCGAATTTTCATTATGACTGTTCACAATGCCGCTTCCATGGTTTATAAACACGCTCAACATATCTCATTGTTTAATTATAATTAGCTTCTCTCTAAATATAATATCAACGACATTATGGCAATTTGTAATGAACATTCGTTTAATTAGAAGGTAAAATGATAATTGAGATAGGGGAAAAATTAAATAGATAATTCGCAAATGAAACATAACATCGAGTTCTCATTCGCAGAAAAACCACTCAACCGAAGAGTCACGTTTCTTTCAATTAATGAATTCTAATTTAGTGGTCAAATCAACCATTTAAATAATGTGACGACTGACGCGCTGAGCAAATATTTTCAAGTTAGAAAACGCTCGGTCGATTATTCCGCGTAGTTGATTGAGAATCGGGAAGGAGAATTCCAGAGACGGCGATTGCGTATCCGGGGATCGGAATTACGAATTACGTTGCGATGCGGTAACCGCGCTTCGCTCACTCGGAGAGGTGGAACAAGAAGGATCTACGACACGCTTTGGGCCGCGGGCAACGATGCGTTTCGGTTATCGACCTCTTCGGCAGACCATCTTGGCGACGCGCGTTTTCAAGAGTAAGGTCGCGTCGTCTTGCAGCGGCTCTCCTTGTTGCATTGCCTCTGTGTAACAGATTGCGTGAAAAAACGCGACAATTTTCCGATCCCGGTGAAAAGTTCGCGGCAAACTTTCGCGTGGGACTCGTTCGCGGCTGTTCTCATGAACAGTTGCTGCTACTACTGTTGCTTTTCCATATTCATCATGGCGGAAGAAGAACTTGTTGTTGAGGGACAACTCCAAGTGTTGATTTCGACTTTGTTAACTTGTTTTGCATCAAAGCAATCATCTCGAGATATCAACTCATGGTAAACAATGTTCAACTGGTTGTATTATATGGTGATTTGCTCAATTGACGGTTCGACGGAAAGTCTGGGAATATGTAGATGAGGATCTGTAGTTTTAAAGCAATATGAAAATCTTATTTTTTTCCGAGTAACTGAACGACGATATGTTTTACCCAGAGATTATGAATCATTGGATGAGACTGTTTGTAACAAGGTGAAATTTTGTTGCAAACTTGATCACAGCTTCGTTTAAGGTATACACCAAATTGGAGGACTTTCGAAAGAAACAGACGAGTATATTTTCGATTCAAAAGGCATAAAAGATCATTTGAGTTTTGATTTGATTACATTTAGGAGAAACACCAAAAATCTATACGGAGCGTATAATTTGGTTAATATTAATTGCAAATTTGAATAAAGATCTGAATAATCTCGTGAACATTGGAAACGAGGTCCAAATGGAAAAAGCGGTCACATTTATTTTACATTTATTTATGAGAAAAACGAGAGACGTGAGAGAAATTGCTTGGGGTAAATTAATATTTATTATAATAAAATGGGAAATGCACGAAGTTGTGGAAATAGTCGCGCACATAAAAAGCCTTGCTTTTCAAAAATCATTTTCTCGACAGCCCTTCAAAAATAATAAACAAAACCAAGCAACTGATGTTCGACTTAAAAATTGAATAATTAATAAGTTTCATCGTCAGTCCATAAAACGGCACATAATGAGTCGAGACAAAAAATAAAGATAAGTAATGGATACGTAAACGAGTAAGTGAAACCTAAAAAGACAGGACAAATTCATTTGTCCGCACCATCAACGAGGAATCCTTATCGATGGCAGCCTAACAGTTACGGCGTGTTTTTTACTTCTTTTTTTTTTACACTTTACGGCGAGCTGCAATCTCTGCGGCGACAAAACCGAGTGAGTGGTGGAAAGAAAATCGGCCGGCGTCATTAAGCGAGCGGAAGATTGCGCAGAGTTTCTTGGCCGTGCGGCACGGTATTCTAATCCTCGCACACTCGGTTGATTGTGACGCTTCCGTGGAATTCTTGAACAGTTGGTTTCGCGCTCACATGGACCTGTCGTTTGTGGGAACGTTTATTTGTCCGTCGAACGTGACACTCGTAACCAAAATTAAACGGCGATTTGGCGCAATATAAGAAACACGTTGGAACGAATAACAAAATCAAATCAACTACGATGTATATCGCAAATGCAGGGGCCGTAGCAAGTGGGAGGAAGGTGAAGTTCGAACGCGCCAAACGAGTTTTAGATATGGCGCACGTGAAGTTCAAGTGTGCGCTATCACTCAAGCGGAAAAATGGATGAGAAATATTACATGCGGGCGTAGAGAAATGGAAAGGAATCGCGGCTGGATTGCAATAGCGGGGAAGATTAAAATTAAACTCCGCGCTTGTACGCGACCGCGAGATTTGCGCGGAATGATTCATTATTGAACGGGAGGAGGGACGCCCGCGTTATTGTATTTTTCGCTTGATTAAGTCTAGAGGAGGTCACGTTCATAAAAATGTATTTCATTTCGAATCCATTTTGCGATGGCTCCTTCGTCCTTTTTTCACCGATTACTCCGTAACTTTAGCAACTTATATATTATTCAAATTTCATACAACTGCGAAACATATTTCAGCTTATAGATTTGTGCTTTTGTTCTAATGTTTGTATTTGCAGTCAGAAACAATTACGCAGTTGATCATATATTTACACAATTATTCAGTTATTTAGTTGGATTTCAGTTTGTGAAAAAAGAAATAATAGCTTGTATGTAATATTCATATTATAATACAATGTCGATTTCATCCAGAGTATAATTATTTTACTTTTAATAATGTAGAAACATTGTTCATACTGACGGGGTAAATGATACAATTTGACTTTTGTTTTAATCTAGCAGACATTTTCAACGCAGTGACGTTAAGGTAATGATGATCCGCGAATTTGGCGAAATAGAAATGACGTTAAAACGAGATGGAATTTTAATACAATTATCCAGCAGCATAATTAAATGGTATTTTATGTGAATTAGATTAATTGAATGAATATTGCGAGACGACGAAATGGCAAGTGGAGTTAATAGTATAGAATAAGAGTCGAGTGTAATTAGCCGCAAAGACCGAAGTTGAACAAATTTGAAAAATAGCACATTTATTCGGGGATGTTTCCAATTAGAAGGTAAACGCGGAGATAAGACATGCGGAGAATAGAGTACGCGAGCGTCTGAGAAGAAAATGCGTGGATAATAGTGACGTGGTTAGTGTTTCGGCTACGACTTATAATCCGTCCTAGAATACCGGATATACTGTATTGATCAGACTCGGTGTACTCGCGCGCTCATGAAGAACAGTCCGATTTTATAAAACTTTATTCACGCCGACATGAAAACATTGAAGCCAGCATCTACCGAGGGAGACTGACCTATTGCATGTGGTTGTCTTTTGTTTACAGAAATAAGCCTCGATTCAATGGCGCGCCTCATTTTGACACGTTTATGTCAACACGCTTGACACGTGGATATCATTGTAGAAAATGATATACACGGCTATGAAAGAAAAAATGTTCTACTTTTGCGTTGGTTATTCCAGCAATAAATGATTCTTTTTGTCGTTTTAATTTTGCCTTTAACGCGTGTTTTTTTTTCTTTCTCATTCCAACAGGAATATCGAAATTTCCAAATTGGCGACACGGAAATCATTTTGTTTCTCAAACGTGACGTAAGAGCATCAATAATTCATGAGATAATACGAAGGTAGGGAGGGAATGTGAATATGTTAGCTCAGGTTATTTCTTTTATTGTTCGTATCGTCTTAATCCGCCAAGAAAGGGCCGAGTTGGGGTCCTAAGGTGCGGTTGCGTAAGAACGAGACTCCAGGATATGACAAGTGTCGGTGACTTTGGTGTCCTCGAGTGAATTAAAAATACAGAACGCAAAACAAGACGCGACTGGGTTGGCGAATGACGCTGGGTCCGTTACTTAACCGCGTTGAAACACCGTTAGCTCACCTGGCTGCGTGTGCATGGGAGAATACAGGTTCGCTCAAAGTCAGCCGTATAAGAGTGCCTACGTAGCCGGAAATCAGCATTGTTTCTGCGCAGAATTTTCGATTGCGCGACCATGTGAAAGAATTCGACAGTAGCGCGGCTCGTAAAACAATCGCGAGTCTCGCTGACTTAGTTTCGCATTTCACGTCCCAGTCACAGCAATTGCAGTTTAGAAACAACAGACCTGGCGTGTTTTGCATTTTTCATCAATTCTTTTTCATTTCTTTGGCTGCGCATATAATCATGATAATAAATGTTGTATTGCGTCATTTATATTGTATTGGTGTAACGCTTGGAGCAACATTTACACGTTTGGGTGTTACATTTATAATAGTTAAGATAGAGAATTTTATCTTAATCAGGTTATGGAGTTGAATTATTTATGGAAAAACTAAAAGATTAAATTCTATGATATATATTTTATATGTATAGAAAAAATGTACCGTTTGATATGAATATAATTCGTTGCATAAATAATAACGTTATTTTGCATGCAGTTTTCTTTTGAAGACTGTGTTTTGTTTATTTTGATTAGTAAAATATTGATTTTTTGTATTTGATCTAATGCATTATAAATAAATATATTCTATCGTGAATATTTAAACATGCATTTTTCGATTTTGTTTTGTCCGTGTTTGTGTGTGTATGAGTGTATCCCGACTCGCTGATCTAACAGAAACGTGAGAACAATTGTCACAAGCAAGAGTTGCATCGAAGTTAATAGAAGTTTACAATTTTGTGATTGAATGCGTCATAAAGTAGAGCCGTTGGTCGGGCGGATTGAAAATATTAGCGATCGAATGATCATTGTCGGATGACGCGATTGGCAGCTTTAGAATCAAAGTGATGCTGGGATCTGACAAACGTATAAATAATTGGTTCGATCGCGCGCACCGCTGAGTAACAAGTTTCGAGTTGGGCGAATATTTTTATATCAGCGGAGGGAGCCGTCAGACTGTGACTGACTTTTGCGTTGGCATATTCACGTCTGGCCGGCGTTACGTAATCAAGCTCCGATAGCAGCGCGATTGTCCGCCAATGTCATCATCTCGGTTTAGCTTATTTATATATACAAACTTCGGTGCGCTCGCGCGCGCGCGCATGACTATTTTGAGCGTGAGAAAGAATACGGTAAAATGAAATATTTGCGACATGTCTGACGGCGTTTTTGTGTCAATGTAAATTTTAGCGGGGGCATTTCTCGTCGTTTGTAAAATTACGCGCGATGTCTCGCGCGAGCGCCCGTTAATCCGTAACTTTGGGCCAAATAAATGAAGAAAGTTATGCCAACTAGCTGCGCTTGTTTCGCCGTCCAATCGTTTCGTCTAATTTATGAGTTTCGTCATACTTATTCTTTCGAACGAGTCGCACGGCTCGGCTCGCGAAATGTTCCGCCAGGATAATTACAACGCAAATCGACGCGCCGTTTGAGAAATGTGCCGGTCTTTATTACAGCTAATGACCGAGTCATGTAAAAGTTTGACATTGCAACAGTCGCGACTGCGCGGCTCTTTCCTTTAGGACGCTTCGTAGAAAAAAGGGGAACTTGAGTCGAAAACCGCGGCAGCGTGGCAGCTCAAAGCCGTCGATTGAAAATGCTCATTTTTATACACATAAGTCGCTTGTGGCGTATCAAAGGCAGCTACTTACTGATTTTTCAGCTCGTGAATGATTTAACGAGTGCGTTAAGTGTTCGTTAGTAGCCAAATAATGACGATGCTGAAAAATGCGTCGAGTGTCAATTCATTATGAAGTGGAGATAAAAATGATGAGAGTGCAATCGCAAAATAATTACGAGCTTAATATGCGAAAACATTTTACGTGTGTGTCAATTCATTAAGTGAAGCTTGCATTTTTCGCGACTTTCTTTCCAAATTTCACGTTTCATTTTTTCAATTACAAAACTGTCGAGAACTTTTTAATCGAACCGTCATAGTGCACGATTTTTTTTTCAAATTGATCAACAGAAATGTTGCGTCGCAAAATATATGATTCAATGGAACCGTGATAGAATACATAACGAAAGTTTATTGCTTATCAGCGGCAGAGCAGTTGGACGTATACGTGAGCAAAAGAGATGTGCTGTTATTGATAGCAAATAGTCGCGCGCTCTCGATGGCCGCGTTAATTGGGTGAAAAGTATAAGTATCACGTGATTAATATAGCGCAGCATTACGTTTCACAATGGGCATTGTGACGGCTCTATCTGCAGGTCGCGTCGCGGCTTTTCCCGTTAAATGCTAACCCAGTTGCAGAATTCAATTAAACAAACTCTGTTTCTCTTGTGGCGCGTGCGTCAACCGTTCTTTTTGCTTTTTCCGCCGGAAATTCCGTCATCCATTACATTGCCGCTTTTACCAGACAACAAACCAGCCCGCGATCGATTTCCTTCAATATCTTTTCTTCACTCGCGCGCGAGTCTAATCATTTCGTTTTTAAGCATTTTTATATAGTAAATGCTCTTTACTTCTTGCTTTCCCCATAAAACGTTCTTTCCCAAGCAATCATTCGCCATTGCGTCTTTTTTTCCGTAACTTTTTATTCCTGCAGCTTTGTATCGTTTTGCCTCCAACAGGCTGCAACAAAATTATTGATGATAATTTTTAGATTGCAAAGATAATTTGAAGGAAACTTATGTTGAGAAGTTGAACGTGACAATCGAAGCTGAGATTTCGCAAAGTTGAAGGCCGCGCGTTATTGGAGAGAAATAACATTCACAAGGATAGAGAAATTTGATGGATAAATGCACTTCCTAGGTTGAAATTTCTCTATCTACAGCTGGAGAAAAAACGCTTCACTGAGTTGAATGGTAGCAAGCCACTGGTCGTAGGTGTTATACGAATGACAAAACTCTCTTCCAAAGTGGCTTTGGATCGTTGACATTTAATGCTGAAACGAAATTAGATCGAATCGCACTATAACATCGTACGAACTTTTAATGAAGTACAAACTTTTTGGGGAGTAAATATGCTCGCGTAAATTGCGTGCGAAATTGCCATGAAGAACAATATTGGCTGATCGATGTGCGAGATTAGTTGAATCATTTGGAAAGTCATCAGAAGTGAAGTTAAACTTGTACAACTAAATAAGAACAGCAACAAATGATAAAATTAACTTGCGAATTCTGATTTGCTGGAAAATAAATTGCGAATCACTGTAATATTTGAAGTTCCATTTTGCGAATAATTACAAACCATATGTGCAGCTTCGTACATTTGATAACGTGCAATTTATTTGTTATTGAAATGCATGAACATTTAATTGATTATATAAATAAATATAATAATTATTCTGAAACATGGAATCACGGAATTGTCATGTTATAAAATGAAAAATATTTGACATTTCGTTTGCATATCGCGCGCGGAATTATGTAAATGGTTCTCTGTACGAGTTCGCCATCGAAAATATGTTCTCGTGAGACACACCACGCGCAACAATAAGAAAACAAAGTTTTGTCAATTCGAGTGAATTTCGTTCTTCGGCTGATTTGGTTTCTTCGTGACTCGACGAAACAGCGCTTCGCGCGAAATATCACTGCTCAGCGTTTCACGCGAGTCACATTTTGCATACGTTTTTTTTTCGCATAAATACATGGCGTTGCATAATTTCACGTTTTGTACGAGTTAACTCGAGTCAAAGAGAACAAGATAATAGATTTAATGTGCCAAAAAAGAAGCATGTTGCGCATGATCGGGTAAAACGACGTCCGCGGGAAATTCGAATAATTTACATTCTGTGTCGACGCGAGACACACAAGGCGCCGTTTGCGCGATTCGATCCGAATAGAGACGGAATAAACATTTCGTATGTCTCTAAAATATGATAATGTGGCGATGCAATTTTTTGGAAAACGCAACGTTTAATGCTAGCTCGGAACGATGTAACAAATAATTTAGTGCAATATTTCATGCAATTTTTGCGTAAACAAAATGTCAAAGGAGCTCTTGCCAGGATAAAAACAAATGTTAAGACATGTAAACTTGTTTAACATTTAAATGTTGAATAATCTACTTATTCTTTTTTGTTTTCTTGAATGATGCTAAATATACTTTATTCATTTTTTGTTTCGATTTTAATGGTAAATTGACTAAATGCGAAATAATTTAACGAATCAAAGTTTAATAGCTATTTTGAATAGCTGACTAAATATTTATTCGATAATTTAAATTAGCAATTTGTGATTGATAGTTTTCATATATAACTTTAAATAAAAACAATGAACTTTCGAGATTTCGGAGCTGTCGAATTTGTTTTTATTACCGCGATGGCAAAATGGAAGATACTTTTTAACGTAGAAACATGTTTTTCGTATTAGTTATTGATTTACAACTGAATCACGTTACCATTCCATGCGAAAGGAAAATGTTAATAAAAGCTTCATAAAGTTATAAATTTCTAACCTGAATATTTCGAAAAGGCAAAGGTCACTTTAAGGTCACCTAATTCCAAGCGTCAAACGTTCAGAAAAAACATGCCTAAGAAAAAACCTAAATTCTGAAGATACACTCAAGAGTAGTGAACATAAAATAACAAAAAGTTGTTATGAAAAAGCTCTCACTCTAACCTCTATTTAGGCAATTAATTAAAGTCGCATCTTATTGTTAAGTTTTCGGGTCATTAAAAATGAGAAAGACATAAAGATTAAATTGAATTAAAATCGAGTGTCATTAATTCGGCCACTTTGCTTGTCGAGTAAACTCGATCGGCTCAATAAATGACAACAGAGCCGAGCCGATAACATCAAATGACCCTAGAAGAGTATATAATTTTGATGACTATTTTATTCCTCTGCTTATATTAAGGTGCTGAATAGACTTATGCCCTGTGAGGGGCCTCGGGGCTGCTAAATGACTGCGTTTGGTCACATCCGGCTAATGTCGTGTAGGCGTGAAAAGACGGCAATTGCGTGATAAGGGTCCGCCAGGCCGCGCCCTCCTATCAGATACCCCTCGAGGGGGTAGCTTTTAGCCAAATGACGCGATTTTATTATCGTCCGGGTCGAGGGTGTGGCGAGCCGCGTGCCCTTAAGGTAATGGCTTGCTAGATGGCCTCACCTTAAATCGATGCGCAATCTCTTTTGCGCTTTATCGCGTGCGTCCCAAGCGCGGCCCTCTGAATTAGTTTCGGACGTCGCTTTTGACCCAATTGCACGCGCCCAACAGTCCATTTTGCGCGTGCCCTCTATCGATTCCAGTCTAAACATCCCAACTATTGTTGTCCAGTTAATTTATTTGATCATTCGGCGTTGTTTCATTTTACAACTAACTATTGATTTATCATCTTTTTTTATCGCCGCAACGACGTCCGCTGCCAGAGCTCGATTTGCATTTCAGTTCGCGCACTTTTTCTAAAGGGCTTGATATTTATTTGAACGGATTTGCCGAGCGTGTCGATTGGTTTAATTCAATGCACTTGTTATTGTTTACTACTCAAAGTGCCACACTGCCGATGCACATTTTTGTATCCGCGTACCATTGGGACAACATTAAACGCGACAATTTATTCACGACCTGATGTACCAATTTATCGTTTATCCTCTTAGTTTGTCGGTACAACATTATTATTGTTTATTTGACTGGTCATTTCATTTTAATTTGCATCATTTCAACGTTTAATTGCGGTTTCATCAATTTGTACCAGTGAAACCCAAAGATGAATGTTGCAAAGAAATGTAGATTATGCGATCCATGTTGAAAGATGTCGCAAAAAAAATGTAACGTTGAAATGGCGCAGTCTGTTACACAAATTATGTTAATGCATTCGGCGTGATTGATGTGCGCGCTCATAGGGGCAAGTGCGCGCTATCGAGGTGCATAGATCTTGCGGAATGCAAATTTCACTCGCGCTCTTTCGGCCCTGAAAAGAGCGCGGACGGGCTCGTTAATAGGCCGATGCTTCATTAAGCTTCGCACTCGCGTCGACGCGACGAATATTGGCCGGACGAGCGCACCTGTTTGCCGCTGATTCGCTAATTCATTTGGATTGATATGCGGCTCTTTCGTCTCGTAGGATTACACGACCACGCAATTGTTCAACTATAATTAGACGCCGGGCTTAATGCAATTAGTGGCTTTCCCGCAATTGCCACGTCAGAACAACGTCTGTCGCCAATTAGTGGTGCCGGCTATTTTTGTGTTTCGTCCCTACTTTCATTTCCTCAATTCCCTCTTGACAATATGGACAAACCGTTCGACGGGCTTTCTCGAACCAAACTTCGCCCGTACGCCAGAGGAACAATTTTATCAACGCAATTTTGTTATTATCACGATTCTTGTTCTCCGATATGGAAAAGAATGATTTTCATTAGTGAAAAACGCGTAGCAAATTAACTGTCAAGAGTCGTAGTGTGTGAACATCGCGCTTTCTAGAAGTAGCTTATTTATTTCACGGGTTTTACCAGACTTCTAGAAATGTGCGGAGAAAACGTTAACCTCAAGTCTGGTTCGACCAAAACGGAGATTATTAAGCGATAATGAAATGCGGACTGACAAAATGGACAATTTTGTTGTCGGAACCGCGAGCGCTGAAATTGTACAAGGATTGTATTGGAACATCAGTTCGCTTCGAGATGAAATTAATCATTTTTTGCCTAGCATTGTTTAATTCAAGCCGCAATCTGTGGCGCTGGCAACGAGGCTTCCTCTGCTACGAAAATAAACAGGCAAAAATCGGCGAGTGTAATTCTCCTCGCTCGCACAGCTAATTGAAATACAAAGTTAATTAAGTCGAATAAGAAATGGGCCGACAATTCGTTTGATTTGACGCGTAGTATGATTAATTAGTCGCGTGACGTGTATCACGTCTGGGCATCGTCTTGCGACACGTGAGTTGCGTAGAAAAGCTCGGCGTGTCGTGTGGCTGCGGTGACGTCGATACGGAATGACGAACGTGTCGCGGGAAAGTGGAAAGCGTGTCGCTCGTCGCGCTGATTTTCGATTTGAAAATGAAATAAAAAAAACGCGTTTCCAGGGGCAGAGCGTCATCTAGAAGCGGCAAGCGCGAAAGCGTGTCGTGATGAGACACTTGTTCCGCGGAATTCGGCGAATCCGATCGATTGACAGCGAATTTTTGCCATCGGTTTCAATAAAGCCGACCACAGTTTGTCAATTGTTAGTGATTTCATTTTATTTTTCCCCGCAAAAAATCAATACGTTATTCTCAAATAGTTATTTCGCCGTGTTTTATGTTCACTTATAAAAAATGAAATATTATTCCATACGCAAAAACATGTGTTTTTATTCGGCTGAAAAAAAGGATATGAATAAAAAAATATGTAATATTGAACATTGGAATAATTGATTAGCAACGTTGACGGGAAAAACAACTTTTAAAATAATTGAACATATTATTCGCAGGTAATTCAATTTAATGATTTTACTGTGCCCGAGGTAATTAATGATCGATTATGTTAACATTTCCCGCATTGGATTAACAAGAGACTACCATTGTTTTCTATGTTTCGTATATATGTTTCAAACAAGAAACCTTTTTGGGTATTCAATATAATTGAATCATGCATTGGCAAGGGATACACAAATTTTCACAAGACTAGAGTACCGACTTTGATAATCCATTAACGCAATTGCTAACATTGCGTTTGAGCTACCTGAAATATACAACTCTGACTGCATCCATGAAAATAAACGAAATAAGAAGCGCGCGCGCGCTTCTGACCAATGGACAGAAAAGTACGTCTTGAAGCTCAGACGTATTTCGAATATGGTTTATTTATAAATACAAATTCATCAAAATAAATTCTATTGCGGGCTTGAATGTTTACAAAGCTAACATTTAGCGGTGAAAAATAAATATTTCAATATATACGTTTTATAAAGTAAATATTGCGTAAAAAAATGATTTGCGGAGTCATAAGGGCCATTTTTGTAATTTACGTTAACCATGAATGATGATTGAGTTGTAATGTTCTAATCAGAAACTGTTTCGATTTGAATCTATTATTCGAGCGAAGTTATACCGAAATCATGTAACGCTGATTACAGCAATTTCGCGGTAAACTGAATCAAAAATGGACGTTTCATTTGGTCCGAGCGTTGTGAAATGTGGCTAATTTGATCAAACAGTGGCTATAAAATTAAATTGCTTGCTTAATGATTGACAAAACTCCATTGTCCGCGCGGACAGTAATTATTCACATTTAATATCCGTCGTGGTCGAGCGTTTGAATTAATTGGATTGCTTTAAACCAAGCCGACTCGGCGTTACTTAATAAACGAAAAGAAGACATTTATCGAGACACGATTGCAGAGAGACTATGGAATTAGGATCGCGCGCGTGATTGTATAGTTGGTCAAACGATGTAATTTACAATTAGCATAAGCATCAGCCGGGCGACAGCGAGGACGCAATTTCTTGCGGGGTCAAGAGTTGTTTCGGAGGGAAAAGTGGCGGGCAAAAAAGTCGCTATTGCGCTGTGACTCGGCGAAAATTTGGGGTCACGTGCGGCGTGTCCAATTTATTTAATTAGGATTCACCTTTTGCAGAGCTCAGGTCGGCAGCGTCTATTGGATGCTTATCGCTCAATAATAATGACTGCTTTGACCTAGAACTTTATCGCGGCGGGATCGCGCTGCTATCAAAACGAAAAAGTTGACCCGTGGTCTACGATGCTTCAAATGAGCTGGCAATTAAGGACTCATGATAGACTACTTTTTGTTGTACCTCGAACAAGCGACTGACGCATTTTTGCCACAAATTTGATGCCTCCCAGTTTGCTTGTTAACAATGTTCATTTGCGAACATTCGACGCGCCGTAATGAAATGCCGACGTGCGAGCGTGCGCGCGCGCGCGCAAAATCGGGATCTGTGTTAAAGACATACAGCGATGCACTGTAATTAAAGATACGTATCGTTAAAAAGCTGTAATCTCGATCACAAGTCGTGCTCGTATGCAGCGACTTTCATGATTTGCAACGCAATTAGTGAAATTAATCGGCCGTGCGATAAATTTGGACTTTGGTTTTGAACTGCGGGCGTTTTTAGAGGCGCGCTCGCTTTTCAGCCGGTCAAATTTGTCCAACACGAAAGAGCTAATGAAATTCGGAGCTCCGTATCGGTGATCTTAACGCGAGGATGCCATGCCGTCGCCGACACTCGTGTAACATAATAACACTTTGTAATCGAACGACACAATTTTATCATGTCGAGTGGCGTCCGGTTATGTGCGATCATTGTAGTCTTGAATGTCCGAGGAGATTCAGCCGCACAGCTAGAACCCTATCAAATAGCGATAAAATTTCTCCATTAAATAATGTTTTGTGAGTTAGACGCGAGGACGCGATCGATAAATCGATGAGATGACGTTTCGTGTTTGGCCAATGATGGGAACCACTGGGGTCACTGACAATCAAAATTAAACGTATCAAGCCTCAACATAATCTCGCGTGAATCGATATAACAGGCACAAAAAATTGATCGACAAAAAATAAACGAAGTAAGGACGAAAGAATGTTATATAAAGTATTCAACTTTTGGAGCTTGAGCGAAAAAGGTTGCCGTGAAATAAAAATGATGACTTTGAATAGCGTCACGTTTCGATGGAGATCGTAAATAATTACATTAGAATACCGAGTCGTGTTACGGTGGTCGATCGCTTGTTTCGTGGGGAGCAAAATGAAATTTTTTGGTCACCTTCTGTCGGCTAAATTGGAATTATTTATCCGCTATAATCTGTATGAAAATATTCCGAACGAATTGGAATAAACGTTAATTACAAAACGTGATATAAATTTAATCCTTCAAATCATGTCTTTAATTATAAAAATATGAAAGCAAAGCTCTAACACTATAGGAAACGCAGTTATTCAATTATGCATACATGCGTGACCTTGTTTAGAAGACATGTTACAATGCTATAATTTCTCTCGTTTAATTTTATATGTAAAAGACTAGTAATTTTGAACAAAACATATATATATACCGAACCTCCATAATCTATGCAGGTTTATATATTATATCATGATAAATTGCGTATAATAAATTAAAATGTTAATTGCAGAGTAAATTAGTTTGCGTACAATAACGCAAAAATATCGGGTCTTTGTTAAACAAGTTTATTATTTGCAGTTGTGGAATAGCGATTTTTTGGATAACATTTTCCAAGTCGTTGCACTGAATAGGAATTTGCTGGCATCGTGTCATTATGGATAAATTTGCCTGCGTAATCATATCAATGTGTATGAAACACAGTCGACGTTCATTAAGCTTCATTAAATCTCGGTTAATAATAAATTAACTTATGCAATGCGTAAATTGCGCTGTAATATGTTAATAATCAATGGATGTTCCTATAACTCGGGCTGTATTGAAAACTGAACGAATGTTATCAAATAATGTTGTTCGACATGCGCGTCGGAGATGATGTATAATTTTATCGACGGTTCGGGCTTTTCGTAAAACTCTCCACCCAAATTTGCACATTTTACCTTTCACGTTTCATTCCAAATTCTAGCTATAATAAAAATAATAATCATTTCCTCAAAATAAAGTAACAATAACAATAACACCGACGATTCCTTACAGTTGAATTACAACAGTTTCTGTTCCTCGAGCGCAGCACTTCTCGTTCAATAATTTTTCTCATGCATATAACGCTTTGCCACGGTCGCTTTTCTTAAATCAACAAAATTTCTTCCTTTCCTCGGCTATTCTTGAGTGAAACGTAAGCAACGAATCCTTTTTTCTTATTTTTACCGTGCCACACGGAACGTGATTTAAAACGTAATGATGCTAATTTAAATATAAATTATTTAGCGTGATTTGTTTTTCGGAATACTAATCGAGCTTGTTCACAGATAAATATTCATGACCGGTGCGTCAGGGAAATTTGAGCAATGCTCGTAGTTACTACAAACAAATTCATTAATGGAACGTCAAGTCGCGAACTTTGCTTCTTGTCACTCAGCAACGCTGTTTCGAGGTTTCTCCTTGCCTTTCGATCGAACTTGACGTCTCAGAGTATTACAATTTGTCACCAGAGTAGCTCCTTACACTCTTTTTACATCGTTTCAGTAAACTTTCAACTAAATATAGTCGAATTTGCTACAGTTTTTTAACACCGATGTTTGTATTTGTGTTCAATCAATCATTTACATTTCGATGCAACTTTTCCTCAAATTAAACAAATGAAGTGTGCTTTTGTGGAGTAGAATATATTATTAACTAAATCGTAACGACATTAAAGTATATTCATTTTATTTATCATATATACGTTAATTTTTTCAAAATTAGCAAATATTTCAATTATAAATTGTGATCGATTATTTCATAATTAATATTTCAATAACGAATCAAAAATTGAGTTCGATCAAATATCAATTATTATAACTAATGAACTGATGTTTACAATATTATGTATATAATGTTGTAATTTTGCCACTTTTTGCTTTATGCACGAATGATTATTTTTGTCTAAATTGATGAGTTTTCCCAAGTTGTTACAGGGAAAAATATAAAGCTATTTTTGCTCACGGAGAAAGTTGCGGCGAAAAATTGATTCTCAATTAGCCGAAAAAAGAGCGCTCGGCGAGCGATCTCGGAGGATTTTCGAGTACGACATTTTGCCGTCGCATTAGATCCGCAAAGATCCGCGATGAATAATGTAGTGAGAGCGAAATACATTTGTCAGGTTATGAGGGAGAAGTCGAGAGCGACCTTTTCCGGCGCCCTTCGGTGCGAAAGGACGCGGAACGAATTGGTTATGGCGTCGTGATAAAACGCGAAAGGGCCGCGTTACGTTTGCCTCGAATGCTCCCCGGGGAGCGAGCAGTCGGAGAGCGCGGGAACCTTTACGAGGCTCCACGAAACGCCCCGACCTTTGCTCGACCGCAGGCCTACGTCACTCGGAGGTCGTCGTCATTTTCTTAGCTGCGCGATACTTTTGGCGAACGCGCAGATAGGGTGCTGCTGGCTTTTATTGCCGCGGGATATAAAATAAAATTAGAAGAAAGCGACGAATGAAATAAAAAAGATCAGCCAAGGAAGTTTTCGTGATTTCAGATATAAACATAAAATTTCAAGATATACATCTCGTCTAACTCGATTTTTTCGGATGAAAAAAAAAAACAAAAAACGACACAAAAAGAACCAATGGAAATATTTTGTTTTTCGGTTAGCTATCTGCTGATTCTGCACAAATTAAATTAAACGTTCGAATGCTCCGAGCTAGAGGTTAGAATATACTTATAAAATGGTGACAAGATTGTTACACTGGTGGTAGAGATAAAGTGCGAACGCACAATATATGTAAAGTGGCTGTTCCGGTGAGTGCGATGGAATTGCGTTTTGTGTGACACGAGCGTGCGAATGTGTTAAATGGCGCATAGGAAAAAGTCGCGCTCTGCGATGAAAAAGCTTATCTTCGTTCTTAGTTTATCGGTCGATGAGCGAACAAATAGACGATCGGACGTGTAAGTTCAAATAACATCGTATATTGGACGCAAAAATTGAGTTTGGTATTTATGTTTCAAATTTGAGTTATGAATCGAAAAAGCCAATATTGTGGCTGAACAAAAAATTGTCTTCCACGAAATGTTTATTTAGACAATAAAAATACAAGCACCGGAACGTAAATAAATATAGCGATCGAATTCGCTGGCTTTGAAATAGGCAAATTAAGTTGATAACGTTTCGCGAGAAACGTTCACGAGAAATTTGCGAGAAATAATTATGAATGATAATTGACCGTCTAATTTTCAGATTGGAGTGTAAAAGCGTATTCGTGGAAAGTAACGGAATCAAGTACCAAGAACGAACATTTCAATACACAAAATTACAGTGAATTCAGGAATTCCGATCGATCGTTTCGCACACTCACGTCACGTCGAGCACGTTTCGACATTAAAAAACGGATCGGGTTATTGAATTTGGATTCGAGGCTGAAAAATGGCGCGGCGTGAATAAACGATCGCGTGTCACGTGACGCGCCGGTGTAACGGGGCTCGCGGCGTCGCTCCATTAGCATTTGTTAAAATTGAATGTAAAAGTTGAACGTGTCAATTACGCCCGGTGGCGATTCGTCGGTCATTCTTCAAGTCAATGATGTTGCATCCTCCCTCACGTAGCGAATCCGCGAACCTACGCTTATTCATTAGATCTAACAATTTCGTCCTGCAAATTCGCTATAAAACTAAATTTCAATACGAATTAATTTATTTTAAAAATCAATAGCCCATTGACTTAAATCTACAAATCGGTATTTAACGTTGAAATAGTTTTGAGTAACATAAACAATGTTTAAATCCAAATTTGAACTCTACCTTTATCGCAGAAATAAAATACACGATTTTTCAAATGAAACGTCCGATGGTTTAAAAAAAAGTCGATTTTTTGCGATGGGAAATATTTTCCCCCTATCCAGTGTAATAGTAAGATTCGATGAAACGAGATATTTGCGATAATCGAACTTGTAAGTTATTTCTTTAGGAATGCATTTTGCGATGAAAATGTTTGATGTAAAAAATGGAATGAAATCGGAGCGATATTATGAATGGAGGAGTGGAAAGTAAGCATTTCAATTAGAGTGTTTCTTAATCGTCAAGTTCGACCTCGATCAAAAATGTTCCTGTCGAGTAGTGCGAGCAATATTTAGTCCGGCGAAACGCGACCTCGTGAAATGCAAGTGAAGCCCGCCTTGATACGAAACTCTATGTGGACGATAAATCCGGTGACATTAATGTGTTTGTCGTGCGACGGAGGATTTAAATCAACCGCGACAAACTTTATATCCCGGCGTCATTGTGCAGCTTAATTGTGCCGACCAGTTGCGACGCCACGCGAGTGCTGTTAGGAAAGTTCGATTAGCTAGCAAAAACCTGGCTCGCCGCAAACTTTCAAAGACTTTTGGTCAAAGAAAACTCGTTTTATCGTTCAATATCATTTGTAAATCGTCGATGCGATTGTACCGCTGCATCAACAGGCATTCAAATTTTTTTGTTCCAATTTCGATTTCATATTTCTAATAATTATTCTGAGATGATATTGTGGAAACCATTTTGTTCAAAAGAATATCAGCCCGCCCACTCGTGACCAACATTTCTCGTGGATACATATTGTTCTATAAATAGCGCTTTCATTGCGACCAAATCAACTGTTGGCAAAAAAGCATTTTGGTCGAAAAATTCGAATGATGGGCGGAAAACGCATGTAAAACGTCGTGCAAATTATTTTGCAAAAGCGCCAAAAAAAGAGAGCCAGTGGAGAGCGAATTATTGAATGGAATTTCATTTTTTACGCCAGCGATAAAGAACGTTGGTATATAATTAGTTTGTGTATTGGTCAAATATTTGCGTTGTTATATGAAACGCCAAGAGTGAATTTGCGCGAGAAATAGTTCGCTACTGTTCCACCGAGGCACAGACAAGTTCACGTTAGTTCACGTGTAAAAGTAGCTTCAAGTGGCAAACGGTACATCGTCGATCGCGCGGTTAGATCGACCGTTACGTTCTCGTCTTTTGCGCTTTTTGTCCGTACTTTCATTGTCTGCATAGACTTCGTGGTAAACTTTTCTCAATCTTTTCTTCACTCGCCCAAGTCACTTCAATTGTCTTCTTCTCTGCGTCTCGAAAAAGATAATTGTACTTTTTATCATCCGACAATTGCGACTCGAAAAAAATAAATAAAACAAGAAAGCATCCTTTTTATATTTTATTACATCATATTCTAAAAACAGAATTTCATTATAACATCAAATCTGCATTACAACATCCAAACCGCAAATCTAATTTGAAATGTTGATTTCCAATTTTTCACTTTCAACTTATAACAATCGCATTTCTGACTTGCTGTTTTATTGGTCAAAAATACATCGGTACAATTGTTGTGCTCTGTAAAGAATTGGATTTCCCGGACTTAATTGATGTTTGGTCGCAATGATAATGGCGCTTGATTGCAAATGAAATCGTTTGGAGAGTTATTAATCAGTGTCTTTCTTTTGCTCGAAAGCTTGCGAAGAAAATGGAAGCAGCACACTTCTTGGCATGCGAGTGATTTCCACTAACTACGCAGCTCGCATAATACATTATGCCGGACTTGCCGGCGCATATGCAAACATCGACTTCTTCTTTCGTGACGCGAATAACGATCGCCAAGCTCTGTTCTGGCACGTGTTTGCATACGTGTATCAGCCCAGAGCGCTATCTCGATCACGAATTATGATTAAAATTTGAAATTAGAATAAACACAGCCATCTTTATATCTCCGCTTTCTACATATTCCTAAAACGCACGTTCCAGTTGAGTTTCAAATTTCATTGCTCGACTGTTTCCACGGTAAGACGAGCGAAAACATTTTTTTTATAGCCGTATGCAAAAGATTGGCGGGCGAAAATACATTCTACTTATGGGAATGAATTTTTTCGCCCAGATGAATGTATAGAGCTGCGTTGCTTGTCGGCTACATTTTTCACGTTTGACAAGCGACAAAAAGTTGCGCGCAAACTTGTCCGAGAAATGTTTCGTCGGAGTTTCATGTTTTCGTTGAACGAAAAGCCATTTCGCGCAGAAAGCGCGCAACGCTTTGTGCAACTTCTCGTGTTACCCACGAATGAACCGGAAGGGACGATTTCCGGCCACGGCGCTCGCCTCGGTGCCATAAAAGTACGGATGGACGCGCAACTGATAAGAGCGGGTTTGCTATTTTAGAAACTAGCCACGCAGATTCAACGCTCTCGGTTACGTGAGAATCGCTCATTGACTCTGAATTCATTTTTTGTATCAAACTAATTTGCATTTTTTATACCAATAATCGTCACTTTTGCAATTTATTTAAATCCTATACTTGTCTTTCATATATAACAGCAAATAAATAATAAAACATTATATCATTTGTGAAATGACTATTGTCGAATCTTGTTTTAATTAGAAGTTTAAATAACAATTATGAGCTGAACGAAAATGGCTACATTTGTGCCATAGATTATGATTACAAGCTTCTAAGATTACAAGCTCCTATGTTGGTAAGGCTAATAATAATTAAGTACCGTAAGATTTGTGTTGCGGTGTTTTAATGACACCTAATAGACGTATATATTTCATTAGTCAGTAACGGAGGAAGTATTAAAATTCGTTTTTGTCGTTGCTGTCGATTGAAACAATGTACAGCAAGTTGGGGTAATGTGTTGATCGAGCGAAATGTAGTTTTGGTTAGGCTTGGGAATGTTTTGGCGTCAGATTGGTTGTACTACAATTAACCGAGTTGCATATTTGGTCATATTTCAGCGTCAGCATTAATCGGTAAAATTCCGCTTAAAAGATGATAATGTTTCAACAGTTCTGAGAAATAAATATGCGAGATGGCAGTATTCGAATGTCAGAGTGAAAGAAAAATCGGAATTTATTCGGCTATCAAAATGCAGCGTTTCAACAACATATAATTTGAAATGAAATGCGATGATATTATCATTTGTATTGAAATAAATAATTCATTTAGAGTAAAGAAACGAAGAATTGGTCAGTTGTATATTTTACAAATTGCGAAAATGTTGTAACAAGGAATAGTTTCGTAATAAATGTAAATAACTCAAAACACAAATCATCAAAGCGATCACATGGCGTTTCCAAGAGGATTATTACTTGCGCGCGCATTCTGCTATTTATCCCAGGCAAAGGCAATTAATGCACGTTAATTTGCTATTTCGAGTCTTTGGGTAGAATTTTAATGTCCGCATGGTCATTGCAGCGCTGCCAATATTCAGGGTGTTCGGATTATCAAATTGATACGTCAAAGGTTCTTTTGTTTTGCGGTATCGAACAACAGTCATAACGAACGAATTTCGATTTGTATCATTTTATTTCAACTTGGCATTTTCAGTAATTAACACAACCTCAACACATAGATGAAAAAAGCGTATTTAATTGAATTATAAGATGTGCACAGAAACGCAAATAAATACGACATGTGTATATTAGAGAATCTACCACTGAATATTTAATATTCTCAAGCTTAAGATTAAAATGATGAATGCGATTATTTTGTGATGTAAAGTTATTCAGCTAATTTATTATATCAAAAGCATTAAGAGAATACATTGTAAATCATTGATATGAAAAGATCAATTTACAATTTAAATGTAGCGCTCTGTAAAATTAGCGGTATTAAATAGATACTTATGTATAAATTTATACCTCGTGCAATGTAATATGTATATTTTGAAATTTGCATTGCAAATAATAATGTTTAATTGAGACAATAATGAGCAAAGAGTAAAGTGATAGTGAAGCGATGGGAAAAAATAATGCGAGATTTGTCGAGAAGATATACACAGATGGCTCGAGGATCTCTTCGCTCGGCGACACGAAAAAAGAAGCAGTTCTCAATTGAACAAAGAAATAAATTAATGTTCGAATGTCGGCGCATTTCTCTAAACTTCTGCGTTCGCGAGCGGATTCAAATGCAAAGCACTTGACGGGAGAACATAATTGGAACAGTATCATCGTTCTGTTTCGGTTATTCGGCAATTTAAAAGTCGCGCGTTTGCCTAACTTTTCTCACGTCGATCGTTGCGACTTATTTTCCATGACTCGTCCAAATCGTGGTCATTTATTATAAAGATAATTTTGCTCGTGAATAGATGGTATCAAATGATTATTGTAATAAAAGAAAGAGTCGAAGGATATGAAAAATGTATACTTTTCGTTGGCAGCCATTTTCATTCGACATATAATGGAAAATAATTGATTTGATTCGAGTTATATAAGAGAAGCCAGGAGCGGCTATGAAATAAGGGTAAGTCGCTGGGTAAATCTTGTGTTATTGCGTTAACTGGAAATACATGACGAACATTGTCGAATACAGTTCGCCTCGGTTAATAAAAAGTTCGTTTTTGCTCTCATTCAAGGTAGTTTTCTTATAGTTAATTGGATAGCTTGCGTACAGAAAGAACCAAGCTCGAACTTCTCTGAGCTGAGAAGTTGAATTTGTTTAACAACGAAAATGTTAAGTTCTGCTGTATCACTCAAATGACGGGGATCTGTATTTTCAATTGAAAAGCAATCAAGAGGCATTATTTGTAAAATGTTTTTGTGATTTCCAGTTAGAAACGAGCAGCCATCAAACTAATTTGGTGTTGATAAAAGTCGAGTGGTGTACAATTGTTTGATTATTTTTTATTAGTTTTCAATATACAAATCATTTTCTATATACTAAATTTATGGCAGAAAAATTGTGTGCGCTAACAATATAACGCCTGGATTTGAATAAAATGTATTTTGTATTTAATATATATGAGGCGAACATATCGGCATCTAAATTTTCATTTGACTCTTAATGAAGGATGAATTATTGTTCGTAAATATTTGAATTTATCATTATTCGATTGTTCATTAAATATGAACCATAATATAAACTGAGATAATTGCAAGTTTGTTGTACAACGGGAAAAATAATGAGAATCCAGAGCAGATATTTTAAGCTGCGGAATCGAAAATCAATAATCCTATATGTTGAAGAAAATGTTGACATTTATATGTCCTTCCTTCATTTCTTTTATATCGGGATTTTTCATGTTGATAATGAGATTTCAAACCCAGATTAAAATGACATACTCAGAAGGGAGAAACGCATCACTTGTACGAGCTTATAATGACAGATGCCTCATCTTTTTGGTATCGTCGAAGAAAGTATAAGCGTATAAATTGAATTCGCTGCTTGAAAACAAGATTACGTTTCGTTACATCAAGACTTAAAAAGCGTTCTAATTTGTCGTACTTAATATCCACTGGTTATCCATCTTCAAGCCGGTTAATTATAAGCATGACGTCAGTGAGTACAATGGAATCAACTCGAGGAGCGAGTTTCAAAGTTATTCAATTAAGCGAACAATATGTGCAAAATAATTATTTCCCAAAGCTTATATCCGAGCTGTGTGTAAAATGAAACTATTTAAATTCAATTTTCAAATTACACAACAGTCCAAATAACAGTAAGTAAAAGCGCGTGGCCATAACTAGATAGTTTTGTTGCTGATCGCACTGCGCGGCTTTTGGAGTTAAAAGAAGGAAGGGAGCCGAGCAAAAACGAGCGCAAAACAATTTGCGGGAGGTTGCGCGCGGGGGAATTCGTCTCACCCCTCGGGCGACGGACTGCGCCATGTAAAGTGGAGACTTGCTAACTAGTTTGCCGGGGCGAATCAAGTAGCTAACTCAATGCGATACATTTTCTCCTTTATCGCGGCAGCGCAGCTAGTCAGAGGTAATGCGAGAGCTGTGCGGTAATAAGAGCTAACAATAATCATTATATGCCCGGCGAACGAGCCTCGCGACAAAGGAGATGAACGCTGTATAATACACAATGTTCACAGACACAGAAACACTTTCGCGTTTGTGTCTGCGCGTCGCACGCAAACACATGTAGACGCCAACACATAAGACAGTCGGGATAGTTCGCCCTTGGCGTCCTCGAGTAGAGCATGCATGGCCCCGATATCCAGATATAGATTGATCGGCCGCAGCCCATTTTTTCGGCTTGCTGTTTTACACTTTGCATACCTCGCAAGATTCGTCAGCCTGAGAAACTGTTTGCACACGCGCGCCCGCGCGCGCGCACTCACACACACCAGACTCAGCTTTTAATTAAAAGATTTGTTTAACTGCGATTGGCTGCCGGTGTCACGCTTAATTTCGTTCAGCTAAATTGTGATGAGACAATTGGGGGGAAAAATTCGGTTCGGCTCACACGGAGACGAAAGTGAAACATGCCGCGGTGGGTGGAAAATCGTTATCGACGACTTTCCGGTTTGGCGAAATTATTTCGACTGTAAAATTTGAATTCGATTGGGATTAATCTCGCGAGAGTTATGACAGAATTGTACAAGCGATAATCGTAATTCAATTTTTGGATCAGATATAGAAACATTTGTAAAGACTGGCGCGAGCGCGCTTCGATTATTTGGTTTCGGGACGGCGAACAGAGCTGTTATCGGCAAATGACAATATTTAAATTGACTGATGTATATATATTCGTGGTTGACGAGTCAAACTAACCGAGTTGAGATGGGTTCGAAAAATGTATTTCGAGCCAACATTTGGCGACGGTAATAAAGTTAAGGACCAAATGTTGATTAAAGTATAAATAATCGCAACGTTCGCTACAATCACATTGAATCAGATGGCAAGCGCGTTGATCGATTAATTTTGAGCGAATTGCGAGGACACTTGGACGCGTTAAAAAAACGAGTAAAAATGTCGTTTCACAGAGCAAATTCGAACGGGTTCATAATTTAATCATAAGGTCAGGTTGTTTTAGGATTTTTTGTCAACGCGATTATGTAAATAATCTTCCCGCGTTGCGAAAAATGCATAAATTTGTCGCGCGATGATTGGATGTTACCGCTATTGGGGCTAGTTGATTATTCCGCGCGCGTCAATTTATGTAATGCGTTTCGTAATAATGTTAATCTAGTCAAAAGATTTAGCATGCGATTAGTCGGAGAAACGGGTTGCGACACTTTTACCTGTATTTGAGGACGCGTAGACGAAATTTTCGCCAAATCAAATTTTAATTTCAACTATGAAAAGTCACAATTTGTTACCACGATTTCACGTCATGATTTCGACATTGCGATTCGCCAACTGAACACTGAAAACTCGGTCGAATTTTATCGCCGATAAAATCTTTGCCTCGATATTTCATTTCGCGGCCAAATGTTTGGTTATTTTAATTGGGCCAGTTTTGTCTCGCGCGTTACTTATTAGCAAATTCGAGGAACAATTTGAGCAACATTTTAAAACTGTATTCGAGCCAGAAAAGTAACGCTTCGAGATGTCAATTTGACGAGCCATTTATTTGAAAGGAGAAAAAATGGTCGAACAACTGGCAGTAACTTTTTCGGCGATAACTTTTCGGGGACGATTCGTGACGAGATTAAAAATCAAATTGAGGTTTAAATTGCAATCAGACGGATCGGCGTCAACGTTTGGGTCGCCGGGATAAATGATAAAACAGTCGGGATCGTTAAACGATTGTCTATCGGAAGAGGGTTCGTTTGTTAGTCGGCTGAGTCATGGCGCACTTAAACGCGGCACGGTTAAATAAACTTGTACCTCGAATCCACCAAGGCGAGTGGCTATGCTCGTAAATCAGGACTCGAAATGGACCATTCCGGCATCTAAGTGCGGATATAAACGAGAAAGGGAAATTCGTGGTTATATCGAGAGAATCGGCATTGCGAGAATTTTTTCCTATCTTTTTCGCTAATTTATACCTCCGGTATCGCTAGCTGACCACGCGCGCGCCTTTGAAAAACAGACCTATTTGTCCCTTTGTTTTTATCATCGTATCGCTTTTCGCTAGTAATGACTGAAATAAAATATCGATTGCAAACAATCGGAAACAATAAACAAGTGAAACTTATCGGCGTTAATGGTCATCGGAAGGGAATCAAAACGTTGTTGATCGGGTCAAACATCTAATTTTAATCCAGTTGTCTTGTTCAAACATGGCCGGCATTGTTTTCGCGAGCAAAAATTCAAACGAAAGCGAGCGGTTAGTTGGCGTGTTGTTGACTCAGTATATTCCAGATATCGGCTGACAAACGTGCCACATAGATGACCGACGGCCTGTTGTGTGTGCGGCAATAAAAGTTATGGAGTCGATCGGAGTAACGTCTCAAATGCTATTTTACTACAGTAATAACAAAAAGTCATAAGAATGTTAATACCATGTGTCGGACGAACTTATCGCTGTCAAGGTAGTAATAACAAATTACACGAGGAATTATTATAAATATTGCTTATAAGGCAATCATTTGTTTACTCCATAATTAAAGTTATCTTGGACATTTTTCGTCAAGTTCTATCATTTACCAGTAATAACGCTTCAAGGATGATGACAGAAGACTGATGTTTTTAGCGCAACTTACTTGATTTAGATTAAACGTTACTCGTTATTGATGGAACAGAGGATTATCAATGTCAATTTTATTGGATTTATCAATTGCCGTGACTCGGGATTACGTAACACTCACCTGAAACAGAAAAAATAGTTTTCATTAGATTAACATGTCAAAATTTATTACGCGCGTAATAATTGTTCAAATAGGAATTAATTTTCATTGTCTTCCATTCGCGATATTTAACATTTTTCGTCGGCGATATATTCTTGTCTATCTATTATCAGAATAAATAACGCAGCCGTGTCAAGTTTGGCGAGATAAAAAATTGCAACGATTAAATGTGTAAAAAAATGGAACGATAAAAATCACGAAAAGGGGATAAGTCATTTTAAAGAAACAAACTCGTTTGAGCACAATAAATTGAAAATGAAAATACGAACAATGGAAACGCTTTTTACTTGCAGCAAGTTATCGAGTGTTCAAATTCTTTCACGCTCGTCTAATCTGATTCTCTGACCGGAATTCCCTCACGCTGCGTTACGTCGTGTTATCGCAAATATTCATTTCGCGAATTATGCGCAACTGCTAGAACTGAAACGCGAGTACCAAGATTTATGAATGGTCGCCGTTTGTTAGAGCTTCGGCTCTTTGTTTTCCTTCTTCTTTATTTTTCGCGTTCGGAATTCCTCCGCATTAATTTCGATAGATAAAACAAGCCACAAAGTATATCAAGCCTTCAACTATCTGTCTCAAACTCTACAACTTAACTTCCAGCTTGTCACTTTTCTATTTCATATAAAAATGATGTATAGCCAGCGATTTGAATAATCAATTATTCCGATGAATACTGTATTTAATCAACGACATATATCCAACATCACCGATTACTGATAAGATAACAAAAAAATAAGCGAAGAAAGGTGGTTAGGAAATAAATCGATAAGATTTGCATAAGTGAAGAATCGATGCGCGCGTTGAAAAAAAGTGTTTATCAACGTAACGACACGTCCGTTCCTCAGAAACAACACCCTAGCTTCGATCTTCAAGGAAATTTATTTGCGGCAAAACACTCGGATTGCGCTAATAAATCACGTCCAAACTTGTCATGACAATTAAGGTGTGAACGAAGATTGTTGGAATCGATCGATAAGTCGGCACGCTGTGTGCGTGTGTGAGTCGAATCGGGCGCTCGGTAGTCGGGTCGTGCCAGCTGAGACCGGTTTAAGAGCGATTGGACGTCGCGGAAAAGACGACCGAGTTCCGGGTTTGGGTGTCCAGCCGCCACGACAAAACAGCATCAGAGCCTTTCAGATAAATACACAGTCAATTATATTATATGGGCTTTTTATTTTGCATCGCAAAATAAATTTACAGTCACGACTGTCCACGGGCATCACGTCTTTCAGCTAAACGACGCGTTGCTATAAAACAGCCATAAGAGCGTTGGCGTCAACTGCGATTAATTTGCGAATTGGCTCCTAATTGATTCCTTTTATTATTTTATTGCCGCACATTATGTATGCTTGTTGCATACGTAATGTTCGCCTAAGTGCTGCTCCTGCCGATTACCATTTCATAATTCACTTTATTTTACATTTTCTCCTCCTTTTTTATTTTTCGGCTACCAATTTACATTTACATTTATACAACTTGAATTCAACATTTTTCACTAGCTTCATTGCAAAAGATAATATTTTTTCTGCGCAAAAAGGACGATTTCGAAACGCGAATCAAGAAAGACGATGTTTAAATACAATTGAGTTAACGTATTTATCAGTTGAATAAGAATCAGGTACATCACGTACTGTAAATCAAAGTGACGTTTTCCATTAAAGCGCGCGGATAAATACGATTTAATGAGTGCTTGAAAATTTGCTTTCGATACTTCTCCGATTGAATGGAGAAATACTTCAGTTTACAGACTGATTGAATTTGCGCTTGAAACGTTTGCCTCGAGCTTGCTGGGGATAACATAGACATGTATTTTCAGCTTTATTGGTTAAGCTAAGGAGCCTGATCAGCAAGCGAGAAATTGAAGGCGAGTTAAAAATATTTTCTTATTATAAACCTGAAACAAACCGCGTACGCACGTTCCTTTTTCTCTCACACGCAACTTCGCCCGTCCTGATAACGTAATTTTCAAATCAAAACCAATGTCAGGTCAATAAAAAACTCCCACGCGATGATTCACAGTTAAACGCAATATTATTATTAATAATAAACTGACAACATGAAAAATCAACTCTAGCCCTACAACCATCGAAGCAGAATTTCTTGAACAGCAAATTGAATTCGATAGTATTAGTATGAGAAACTTGTATTTGAAGGACAAAATTAACGGTATACGTTAGTGCTTCCGTTAAAACTCGTTAATCCGATTTTATATACCTGACCGTCAGGAACCGAACGCGAACCCACGCGGTAAACGAGGTTGCTTCGAAGGTAGCATAAAGTTAATGATACAAATTGTGTTGTGGCGAAGCTCAAATAGTACCGGGATACATATCATTTCGACGACACATAAAATTACTTTTACGGTCCTCTAAGCAGTAACAACTCATAGACGAAATACAGCCGGAACCGAGTGCTACTGTTCTCGGGGGAATTCAAGGCATGTATATTTTAATTCTGCAATTTTTTTTGCGAATGGCCGCTGCAATACAATAAACAAACGGAATAAAATTACGAGGAGCATCTGCGTTAATTTTGATTGTTATTTATTCTTAATACGTATAAGCGGTTTGAAGATTTTCTTAAACTCGAATTTCGTTTGGGTTATCCGGCTGGATGTCATGTGCTACTTGGTGTCTAGTCTGGTGGCTTAAATTCTGTAGCGAAACGGAAAACGGAAGGAGACTACGAGACAAGCAAGCAAGGAGCCTCATCGTCTCGCGACTATGCGCCGGATTTGGAGCTTGCAAGGCACTGTAAATTGTGTATTAAAAAAGCCCCTGGTTACGGGTTCGTTTTATTCAGCGAGAAATGACTCCGGTGAAATCAAAGTAAATAATCCGTGGATAAAGGCAAAGCAACGGCAGAGTCGAAAAAATAGACTTGAATTTGGTTAACCCGGAATAACAGCTTTTTCACTTAATCTTGTTTGTTGACTTATTTGTATTTTTCGTCCAAGCAATAGGATTGTTTTCGGAGGAGTTTGAATGTGCTTTCAGTCGCGGCGTGCAATTTTCAATGACACGAAATAAGAGCGAGATTTTGGGCTGGTCGTTTTGTTTTCGCGGTCACTGAGACGACGCGTCGCGCGCCGTTAATATTCTGGCATGATGAAATTTTGAATTTAGACTCTGAGAGTATATGTTGTTAGCGACAAAAAGTTCTTAAAGGTATAGACTTTTGCGCTCTTCTCGAGTCAACGAGCTCTTAACGAGAGCTCCAACTTTTAATAATTGTTCTATTCGCAGACATATATTATTCATCGCTGAGTTGTCGAAACGATTGAACATTTCTTTCGTACCTGCTAGTGCGCGACACTTAACAACTTGCCGACTTATTCAACAATAAAGTCATAAATTAATGAAAAGGGCAAAATAACAAATGTTTGCCAAAGTTAAGCTTGAAGCAATTTTGAAACATTCGAATGTTAAAAAAGAGACGCAACTTTAAATCTTTTAGTCGCAGCAAAAGTGTCCGACTGTTAATCAACAACTTTGGTTGAAACAAGCGCGGTATATTAATTAGACAGGTTGGAGTTGTGTGGCGCCGGTGAACTCGTGTTATTTAGTGGGCAAACGCGCGACACTTTGCGCGCTACGTGACACCTTTGTCGCGGATTCGCGGCAGCTCTCGCGTAATAATGACGCGTGCATTAGCAGCTGGATCAGCAAAATTTCGCGAACAAGTCTGGATGCATCATGAACTTTGTCTATTTATATTAAGTAGTTCATCAAGCAGCCCCATTAAGCTCGAAATCTGGGCTGGGCCTAATTAACGTCCGAGTCGCTTCGTACGGAGACGTTAACAAATCGCTTCTATAACTTATTCATAACGTTTCGATTGTGCGCTTTTGATTTTATCACGCGATGAAATACGACCTCGCCGAGCGTCGCGCTGATTATCCAATTTCTCGCGAATTCCCATCGCGTGCTCTTCCGTCCAATCACGCGATCGTCATTTTTCAGTTAACGCATTTTTCCACCTGGCTTTTGTTTTTTAGCCCAAAATCTTAATGAACAAATAATTATGCGCGAAATTTATAATTGCGCTCAACTGTAACAGTTGAAACCGTCGAGGCAAAATTGTGAAATCGTACTTTTTCCTCCGAGGCATAAATTTTTGTTCCATAGAAAGCCCTGTACGTGCGAATTTGCTTCGTTGACTCGAAAAAAACGTCTTTTTTTGGCTCGACAAGAATAGTCTTTTTTTTTCAATTGCGCACAACAAATATCTACTCTTTAATATTTGAATAAACTTATTTTTTTGTGTCCACTGAGAAAGATAGGCAAAAGTGATTGATAGTCATTCTTAATAGAAGATCATTTCTACAGACAAACAGTTGTATAAAACTGCTTTTTTGCCTGTATGAATAATCCATGCGTTGTACAAACAGTGCCGTGAGTGTATCGCATAATTTGTCGCAATGTAAATGCGACTGGAATTTGTATCGAGAAAATGATTAATGAGTAAATAACATACGTGAATGGCTCAAGCCACAAGTGAAATTATTCAAGTGAAGATGTAGCTGCGAGCGTGTGTTTTGTAGGTCGGTTTAATTCGATGAATAAAATAAATGTGCATTAACGCGACCTGCGATTATGTCGATTGCATAATTACGGAAACAATACAATAAGTCACACTTAGGCGTACAAGCACGATTGCAACCGGTCGGTCGGTCGGTCGGTCGGTCGATCGATCGCAGCGACGACGCAGTTCGTTGAACGACGAGCCAAATGATAAAAAATGTAATCATCTAATTATTGCTTTCACGCTATAAAACACGCGTCCTCGTAGTTAGTTTTTATCATCCTTTTTCATATGTTTAATGGCAACGGCTAATCAACGGATGTCACAAATGGAACGGTGCAAAATGAAATTCCTTCGCCGCACCGAGCTTATAGACGAAACAACAAAGTTGCAGCGGGGACTGGAGTAGCAGCAGCTTACTTTGTCCAGCAGAAACAATCGATCTCTGGACGTTCTTATTCTCTTATCCTTTAATCCGAAAAATTAATTCGATCCGCAGCAACACCTGGTTCGAATTACTGACCGCGGGCAACGCAATTAGAAATAATTTAAGCAACGGTAAATCTGGTCCAAAAGTTGTTGGAGCGAGGTTCGAATTTGTTCGCGCAGGGAGAATAAATTTGTTTCGTTAGTTGAATTAATTATTCGGCGAAAGTCGAACAGGTCGATTAAATGTTTTGCCGAGATGGAGAGGTTATTTTGTCAAAGCGCGCCTTGTTTATGACTCGACTGGATGTTGAAAATGAGATTAGGCAATGGCGAGAGATGTTTTATCGCGATATTAACAAGGATTGAATGTGCCGCTGTTTATGACGTCGGCATCGCATCTGATTAGTTTTCACGCTTCTCTTTCGACTGAAATTGAATTGATTTTAATATTAGTTGAAATACGCAACAAGCCAGTCGCTCTGTTCCGATTAACATATTTGCGGCGTTGCGTTGTATTAACATATAAGGACAGCGTTGTGATTGGATGTGCGCAAAAAGTGGAGCAAATGCGCCAAAAGTATATGCGTCGTTGTTATGAAAATAACGCGTTTATATGTGCGACGATCATTGTTGCTTTAGTGCTAACAACCAATGGTCCGTAATGTTGTCGTAACGTTTATTATTTGTTATGTTTGTCCGCTCGATAATTATAATGAATCTTACATAATCGAGACTGTAGATTACAGCTGTTGAGTATACGCAGCACAATAGGATAAATTCGTTTGGACAATTGTACCGTGTGCTCACACGTTTACATAATTATGTCCATTTAGATTAGGAGTGCTCCTACATTTATCAATTATGTTAATTGTTTATATATAGCAGCAATTAATTGTTATGGCCATGCTGAAAGTGCTCTCATTAATTATATCGATATTTCGAACGGTTAAAATCTAATTGCAAAACAGCAAATTTCGGAAAGTGCGTTACGTCGGCAAATTTATTAAATTATCGGGTTAAATGAAAACTGTAGAAACAACAATATTTGAATGAAATTATATATAAAAGCTCGGCTGGTTGTTGAAATAATATTCCGTAAGTTTGACTGCGCGCATTTAAGCTTTTGTCTAAATGAAATTCATCAGATTGCACAAATGTTGGTTTTTTCACTTAATTAAATTCATGTCACTAACAAGTGCGTTTTTTCCAGCGAGCCGGGACCCCCATATTATATATAATCAGTTAGAGTCATAATAATTGAATTGCAGTTTCAATTACTGCAGTTCTAAATAGGTCACGTCAGTTATAGCTGCTCCTTAAAATCTATTTTCCGGGCAAAACTATCCGACAGTCTGAGTGATCAAGAATAAAGAATGTGAATTTAATGTTGAAAAGATGAGGCCGGATTAAAATGACATACAATGACAAGCGGAAACTTACGCCCGGGCTTGCGGTCACGTTGTTCAGGTGATCGATTGTGGCCCAACTGCGGCTCATTGTTCGGCCGGTATAATCAGAGCACTCGCCAGCGCGAAATCGCAACGCCGTATTGGCGCTCTAATTATAAATAAACACGCGATTAATAAATTATTCATGCGTAATGTGTCTGGGTTAGGCGAGTTATTTATGTTGATGTGCGAGCCTAACTGATCATAATCACCGCTTCCGCAGAACGCCACTTGCTATTCGTTGCAAGTAATTATTGTTCAAGCCGCGCGCGAAGACCTTATCGCAGCGCGGCGGCGCCGCCGCCGCCGCGTGTATGTCAAAGAAGCTTCTGTCGCTCGAGACCATTTTCGGCCACGCTCTGGCGACTTTTGAGCTCGCACTGGCAGCCATCGAGCTCTGGAATTTGGGCGATTTATCGGGCTTTCCACTGCCCGACTTGGGTCACGGACCGTTAAAAGGTCAGCGAGTTGTCAAAAGTCCATCGCCAAAATTAGATCGTAAACTCGAGATTATGGATTGTTATATCTGGGAATGAAAAAGCGAGGGCCAACGTCCGGCGGAGAGTAACGAGCGTGAAAATGGTCGGTTTTGAAAAATGCGCCGCTCACTTTTGAGTGGTTGCAATTTGAAAAATATATTGCACACGGGCCGAAGATGAACCGTCGATTGTTCGCAAGTAGAGTCTGGTTTGATCCAAACATCGGCGCTGTCAAGAGTGCATTAAGAAAATTGGAGCATACATGTTCTAGTGGGTCATGTCAGGGTGATTTATAACATATTATACATTTCGTAAATGTTGCGAAGTTAAGTCAAACTGCATCGAAAAGTAACGAACCGCGAGCATCGGTTCGCGAATGATAATGCAAAAATAAATATTTCAGTTTGGATACTCTGTGAACAAAATTCGACGTGATTTTACCGGCTAATCCTTGATTTCCAGCCGTTCTTAGAACAATGTAAATTTCGTCATTTACACATCAAATCACACGCTTGATGCAATTTACATTATTTAACTTTTAATGAACCTCTCTTCTTTAATACGACCGAGTTACAACATTTACAACTTAAATACGTTAACATACAGATTAAATAGGTTTTATTTTTTTAAATTTCAAATTTCGCGCACAATTCATTGTTACAGATGAATTTTCATTTGTACAACTCATTTCCCACGAGAATTGGACGTTTCATTTTACCGTGTACATTGATTTTAACGACTCAAACTTAATAAATCTACGAATGCTTCGTGACAATGTCATTTAAATGACTAACGCACGCAGTTTGAATGTGACATATCAGTGCAGCTTTTTCAAGAGCTATATTTATCAAAGACCAACGATCTGTAAATGAGACTCCATAGCTTTTTCCTCAACGGGCGTTTGTGTTTGAAACTACAGGTGTCGGATTAACCTTGGCAGGTCGTTCAAACAGTGAGAGATTTTGGTAAAAAGTAAATCAATATTTCATTTCACTGTGCTACCAGTCATACCGAGTATGTATAATGCACGTTAGCATTACTCGAGTTATTCACATTATAATAAAGGAATTAATTAGTTGACCTGGAAGGACGAAGCGAATGCACTACGCCACAGCTGTGCGGTTAGAAAATCAGCTTTTCGAACCCTAAGCGTACATGGCAGGGCAAACAAAAATATTGAATATCAAAATCATTCGACCGTGAAATAATACAAAAATAAGCCAGTCTACGGATTGATTAAGCCGACTAATAAATGCTATAAACAAGAAACGCTACATTAACTGTAATGTCACCATAAAAAATGGATTTGCCAAGGTAAAAAAGATGTCAGTGAACCAGATGTTTAACACCTCGACGAATCTGAATCAAAACAATGCGAGAGATCAGAGTTACGAGGGCGCAAACAATACAGCGGATCGCGAAATTGAGACGTGAATTTTCATTACCAGCGCGTCGCGATCTGTTTGCGTAAGAAGGGCAACATAATTGCGGCATCGCGACCCCGTGAAAGTGAACAATCGACGTTTGTAGGAGCGCGCGACTCGTCGACAATGCCAGCGAGATTTTCCGCCGTTGAAAAGCGGCCGCCGGAATAAAGCTGGAGCCGTGCTCCGCGGCGCACATTCACGCCAGCTTAAACGGCACGAAAGACGACCGCGCGTTTTTTCTGCCTGGCGCTTTATTTTTGCGCTCGCTTCTCTGATTTAATTCGTCGCGGGACACACGCAGAGCCGGGCAAACTAAAGGCAAACATTGCGGCCACTTCATCGCGGTAATTAAATTCCGCAGCGAGCGCGGAATAGTCCCCGCATAAGGGGACATTGTACGATACGCAGCTGAAATAATGATATATATTGTGCGTCTCTACCAACACACAAAAAACACAAAGACACGCACGCGACTGCTCGCTTTCGAGAAGCTTCGACATGTGTGCGTAAACCAGAAGCGCTGCAAATGACGAGGAAATGTGCCATTTTTCGCTCGCTTTTCTTCATTTATTTACTACACGACGCAACAGAAAAGAGCAAAAAAAGCACCAAAAAAAAAGAAAACAAAAATGATCAAGCAGCGATCTAGACGTTCGTCACTTGTGAGGAAATGTGATCGCCATTTTTAGAGCTTTCGAGAGGCACGCTGTTGACGAGAGTATAAGTTTATCATTATTCAGTGTTGTTGTATTGGTGCGTGCAGCGTACTAAAGCTTAAATATTAATGAAGCAAAAATGATTTGTCCAATATTGGATTTGCTCTTATTAGTTGAACATTTCGTAGTTGATATTTCAGTGGTGTTAATTATTTACGTTAATTCGGATTGTATTAAATTCAAAGTTATTAATTGTGAACGTTTTGAACAGCACTGTACAAATGTTCATTTGTTATGCACGCGAAGTAATATTTGTGCAAGCGCGAATAAATGTTGCGGAATTAAAAAAGTGTTTCTAACAGTATAAAAAATGCGCCATTGAAACATTCGAACTCTATCGGGTAAATGTAAATAGGCTTGTTTTTTGTATGTTTGTTTATAAATGAGTAAGAAAAAAAGTGTAATATCATATATCTGTCACGTTTGAGCCAGATATGTTCATAAATATGGATATGCATTTCATCCTCTGCTATTAACAGACGCTCTATTGAAAACAACTTTCAATAGCAATCAGCAGACTTGGAGATGATTCATTAAGCTGTCGTGTGATCGAAGACAATACAGCAGCGAGTATGAAATTGAAACGAGTGTAAAAACGAGGATTTAGAAAAAGTAGCTATGAATTTCATCGGCTCGTTGGAACAGAGCGACCGAAACTAATACATCTTAACGATTAAGATACTTGAGGAGAATAATGCGCCGTGCCGGCGCGCGATTTCGACATGACAGGTGTCGTAAAGATGATGAGGAGCCGGGCGATGCTCGTACTAAGGCATTAAATAATGCGACGCATCAGTCATCCGAAGTGCGGTGTGTTTTATATATGTGGAATAATTCAGGCGCAGCGAGCCATTTTTAACGGAGCTGAAAACATTTGATTCCGGGCGTGTTTCGGAGATTCAATTTGCGTGTTCGCGCGACACTGCTCCGATTGGTTGAGCGAGCGTAATGAAACTGCCGGCAGGATATATATTATTAAAATTGCGGGGCGCTTTAATCACCTTGCACGGTGTAACGAAGGCGTTGTTGCGGCACGCATTCTTCTTGCTCTGGGGCAAAGACAGCAGACACTTAGCGACATCGAACACGAATCTCGAGTCCGAGTCCTAATTAATTAGTTCGGCACACAGCGGCCCTGTTTGCGCAACCGCCAAGTCAACGTAATAAATGCGCTCTGCAACATAACAAGAGGGCACCAAACTTTGATTATGGAATGGCAATTTACGCCTTTGTAGCGACAACTTTTTCAGCGCGCATATTGATTACATTTTTGGTATTTCCACTGGAAATAATTTCGCTATTTATTTGACGTTTCAAAGTGACCACGTTGTTGTGACTTTGCAGGAGAATTTAGATAACAAATTAGCGGCAAATTTAACTATTTAATGTAACTGCGGAGCGTTATCATTTAGTTTATCAATGATAAACTGATATATCAAAATGTTACAATTTGATATGCAATTTATTCGCTGAAACGCATCTATGAAGCAAATCTATGAAAAGCGCAACAATGAAAAAAAGAAACAACTTACTTATGATGTCGGAAATAATTGTTTGTTGATTGTTTATAGGCCATTATTTTCGTTATTCTTGTTGGTAATAAATTTGAATAATTTGTGCTTGTAGCGCAATATGTAGATTCTCAACTAAACCACCAATGTGGATTATCATCCCAAAGTTTACGTTTTATATAAATCAGAAAAAGATCTCGTTAAAGTTGGCCAACTACTTCAATATAATCAAACATAAACGCCCTTAGCTTAACAACAATATAAGCTTTAGGCGTTTCGTATCGAGACTCCGCTCGAAGTCAATCTTAAACAACTCTTTGAATCCATAAAATCAATACATAAAAAAGGGGAATCTGCAGAAAAATATATCACCAATAAGAGCTATATACTGGCAACATTTTTTTCAACTCGTATCAAACTTCCGCATCCCGGCATAAAATGTTGAACCTGCTGTTTCATAAGTTATTTAACTACAAATCGGATACATCGAGTGAATAGCGAAACGAGTTGGCTGTCTCTGTCTAGCGTTCACGGCGCTCAAAGCAAATGTATGCATTAGATCTTTATGGGGTATTTGTCAAAAGATTAAGAGCGGCGCGTTTCGGTGTGCCGTCGGCACGATTTTTCGTGCGAAGATTTGTCAGGCTAATTGAATTGATTGAATGAATGACGTGTCTCTGTCCCGGCCGAGATAACGAAAGGGAGCGCCGGCGCGGCGCAAAGAAGAGGTTAAAAATTGTATATCCAGCTAACTAAGCTCGTCTTGAATATTCAATACACTGAAAATGATGGCTCTCTGGTGTTCGCGATAGCAAGTGAATTTTCGAGCTGAAAGGTTTCTTGTTACTTTAACGATTATAATTAATACATAATTCGATATTATGGTACTCGCTCATCTTTCTCTCAGCACTATACTGTGCCCTTTATATCGGGCGTATCCTCGGCGTCGCTTTTCTACTACTTTTCCCTAGCCGGCTTTTCTTTTTCCCTCCATCGACGCAAGAAAAAAAAAAAAAGAAAAAAAAAAACAGCGAATAATAAGCCGTGTAAAAAGAGCGCCTCTCGAACGATCCGTTACGACCAAATATTAAAAAATCAATGACGCGTTTACGATACAACAATCATAATTTATCGCCGCGGAGAATACCGCGTCACCTTGGGATCTCCGTCATTATCAGCCAATGACAATCGAACTTCATTTCTCCTGAGCAGGATGCAAAAATAATCCCGCGTTATGTCATTGCCGAGCTGATTATTACGCGAGACTCGACAAACCCACGAGGAAAACCAACTAACGCCATTCCTCGCGAAAACACGTTCGATTATTTCGCGTTGTGTTTTTTAATCGATTCTTATCGCGGAATACACTCGCAATGCCAGCTGTATAATTATAATACCAACATCCAATCGGTTTTCGATATTTTATGCAATTTTTTCTTGATTTGCTAACTCGACAGCTTTGAAAGAATATATATTTACGGTTTTGTTAAAAAATATTTATACATGGATGATAAGTTCGCGATAACACTTCGGCGATTGTAATAAATAATGAATGTTGTGATAGTAATTTTACCTCTATGAACGGAAGAAAGATGCAAAGCAAAATGTTGTTGATAGTTTTTCGAGTATGAAATTACACCAGCGAACGAATTAGCAGGGTAAATATAACTACGCTGGGGTGAAATTTAAAGGGACGTATAAACTAATGGTAAACAACGTGTGAGACGCGCGATCCAACATCCATCCAAATTGAATAAACAGACGAGATGATTTGCGGCGCATATTTTCCGCTAGATTACACGTCAATAATTGACTAACGAGTCGGGTGGATAAACTTTTCAAGTTACCAAAATACACCCCAAATCGGCGCTGAAGATGACGTTTTTCAGTGCTTCTTTACACCCAATAAAAATACTTCGCGCTAAAAGATTAATCGTCATGGCGACATTCGCCATTCCGGCTCCAACCAATCCAAATGCATTAACTTTTCAGCGCAGCGTATGAAATGTCTCAGCTACTTTTATCACAACCACGACTCGCGAAACAATTAATTTTTCTTTATAAAACAAACACTTTTTCACAAGCTCTTTCAATAATCTTCATATAACAACATTTTATCACTCACCAGACGTAACATTGATTTTTGATATATTTGTTAGCTACAGCCAATTGCAGTTGACATTGCGTAATAATCATGCATAAATAAAGCACTGTGAATTTAATCAATTTCAACCATCATTACCGAAATTTATATTCCATTTTGGGAACGGTTCAGTTCGCAATTATAAGAAATGACTGCATTAGTAATAAGACGAGATCCTGGCATGTATTACCGGAGATTAAAATTTAATATTTGATAACTGACCCGGACGTGAAATTTCTAGCCATATTCTGCGCAAGAGAAAGACAGCATCAAACTTCTTTGCTTTTTAATTGCGTTATTTTGATTATCTGTAACATCTGTTTCATACTTCTAACAGTCGAAACGTTCGTTTCAGCTGTAAACTAAACAGTGTAAAATATCACTGTATGTTTTGTTATGTTTCCTAATAAAAATGCTTTACAGCCGGCAAAATGAAAAGAGTACAGTGATTTTCATCAATTGTAGTGCATATTGCTAGAAGCATGGCAATTTGCAGGTTAAATCATTGCAATTTTCTGACATAGTGTTAACTGTATAACTGTTGTAAAATATACGAAAGTGTAGACTGACGTTTTTTTTTCAGCGGGAAGATACATATGTCAATTAGTGGGTAATTGAATACTTTGATTTCTTGAATAAAATAAGCTGAGTCTAGTAGAGTGAATTAAAAGATGGCACTCTAATTGTGCTAAGAACGAATGCAATTCGAATCTAAAAGAACGGTTGTTAATGTATGTGATTCGATTGAGTTGATACTATTATCAACGGAATGTCGGGTTTCGTTGAACTTTGGCGGACGAAAGACTGCACGAATTATACGACTCGGCGACGGAAGTCATTAACTTTATGAAATGTGTCCAGCTGAATGGAAGAGCTTTATAAAACAAAGAACGGGATCGATCGAGCGCGTCGTAATCGATTGTATTGTGAGTGGATGTCTCGAGAACGCGAATATATATTTTTTGAAAGGAGCGTCTCCGTCCGGAGGCATCAAGCTTTCTTGCCTCGCTAGCCCGGTCAAAATAATGTGACACGTAATATTTCACAGCGCACAATTTGTAATACTCTTAGACTTTTTTGTCACGTTAGCTAGGCGGCCGAAAAATAATGGCAGCCGAGCACTTGGGATTTTGACGAATCGTGGCTGGTTTCGGATTAAGCGAAACAATCGACAGTAAATTCGAAATCAAATGGAAAATGAAATAGCTGGTGTTCTTGTCATTAAAAATAGAAAAGAAGGGAAAAAAGTGATGGCGCAATAGCGGAGTGTGTTGGTGAACGAAATGCGAAACAAGCTCGATCAAATATGGATTTCATTAAAATCTCTTTAACAGGCGAGTACGTGGAAAAGCCTCGGCTGGCCTGGAAAAGCGAACAGCGGCGTGGAAAACAAGCTCTTTTCCATTATCGTTCGTTCGCTAATCCCGATGAAGAGGCTGCATGTACTCGAGCGGGCGAAATCTAACGTGAACTGCTGGCGCGTTGGAGGAATCAATCGGGTTGGGCTTTAGTGTTGCGACCCGCCGAGCCATCAATCTCAATTACAATTTGGCAATTGGAGCTGTATCATTAGCAATGCAGATGGCGATTTATATGCGTCCGCGAAGACATTCTGCGGTCGATTTAGTGCGCGGGCTGGTTGTTGGAAGAACAAACAGCCAAACAAACGGAGCCGTGCGACCCACATTGACTGCGATGCCAGAAGCCGAGGCCCGTTGTCGTCAGAAAGGGGGACACCTTTTGTCTGCGCGTTGCGTCCAAGTCAATCCAGATGAATAATCCAATCGCATTAAGTGAATCACGGCTGGTTTCATCCGCAAGATACCGAGCGGAAGATTCGAGAAAAGGCTAAGATCCACTGGCGATAAGCGGATTAGCGCGCTATGTGGGAGTCGAAACAAAGGGATGACACGTGAGAAAGCGATGACACGGAGAAATAGACCAAGACAATGGCGAGTGGTTTATTTGTTTTGGAGCCGCCGGCTGACGGACGGTACCTTGTCGACGGCGAGCCGGGCGACCAGGGCCTCCTTGAGTGGGCCCAGCCAGTGATGTGCCCCGACGAAGCGCTTGTTGAGGAGCTTGGTGTGCGGCGCGACTTGCGCGTACACCGTCTCCAGCTCGAGCACGACCATCTCGTTGGCGTGGAAGAGTGAGTCCTTCTGTATCGCATCAACCCGGGACCGTTACGTCTGGGGCCAAAGGCCCATCTTCGAGCGCTGCCACGCGCGCACCTGTCGCGCGCTGCTTTCACCAAATTGTCATCGGGACGTGCGCCCGGAAAAGCCCCGCGGCCGGTCACCCAAAATCAAACACTCACTCAATAATAACACAGAAACACTTTCCTCTGGCCGTCGCACTACCAACCGAACAATGACAACGCGGCAATTGACAGGCAGTCAGCTGGCCACTCTCTCTCTCCGTTATCATCCGGCTTAATCCTATTGGCCGGCTGCGATCTGTCTGCGAAAGCAAAACCCACCGACTAATCCTGGCTAGAAACAAGAGAGGCTGCCGGCAAAGCAACCCGATAACACCGCGCTCTAATCCGAGCTGAAGCCGCGCGTGGAAGCACTGCCGCCGCGTAGAAAGCCAGCAGAGAACTGACTCGACAACCACGCCGCACGCCGGCCTCTTCGTCGTAGTCCGCTTGAATGACACGACGCGCCCGCTCTCACGCGTACGCGCTCCATCCGCCTCTCTCTCTCTCTCGCTCCCGCTTGCGCAGCTCTCTTCACCCGCGCCACCTCGCCTCTCTCTTTCGTTTTCTTTCTCGCTCGCGCCCTCTCGTTCCCTCTCTTTCTCCTCAACGTCGCTCCTCTTCTTGCTTCCTCTTTGTGCTTCGCGTATCTTCGTCTTGCTTTGTTTCCTCCCTTTTTTCACTTGTTCTTTACCGCCGTGGTCTCGCCATTTTTTTCTCTCTTTCTTTTTTTTTTTTTTGGTTTTTGCATTCTTTCTCGACGGAACCGAGGATCTGGACTTGTCCCTTCGCGGTTACCCCGAGCAGGGCCGGTTGAAACATTTAGTACACCGCGTTCGCCGGGGATCGGGTTGGGGCC
>JABFQD010000043.1:0-48542 GCA_022817045.1 Psix sp. ZL-2020
TAATTGCTTACCGAACAGATTTGAATAATCTTTATTTATGAAGTTAAATAATCTAATTATAACATCGAAGTTACTACAAACATATATATATATATATATATATATATATATATGTGTGTGTGTGTGTTACAATAACTAAACTTTTGCGAATGTCAATATTCACATCGATCCAAAAAATTTTATGTTTTATACAATGAAATATATAAAATATTCGATATATAATTAAAATGTACCAATTTAATTAAAATTTTGTGCCAATAATAAAGTTATCCGATTTTATGAAACCTAAATAATCTTGTGTTATTAAATTATTTCAAGTAATCTGATACAGTGTTCGATACACTTAATTTATATAAAATTATAAAGTAAAAAAAAAATTACAAAAATTGAAGAAATGATAAAATTAAAATTTTACAGTCTTGTTTATTCTTACTTTTTAGCCAATAACTCATGTAAACTTAATAATAAAATAGATGGTATTTAAAATTTTTTTATTGAAAATTCAATTTATGTATTAAAATTATTAAATTTTAAAAAACAATGTAACTGATAATTTGCCAATAAAAAATCAGCCTGGCACGTGCCTGAGAATATAAACAGAATTTCAAGTCTTAAGGTTAGGGGCGTGCCGGATGACCTGGTTAGTCTAGCTCACACACCTACCTCAGTCTGCAAACTAGACTACACAAATATACATATAAGTAGAGTTGAAAAAAATTTCTTCCGGTTATTCTCTATTTATTTTATTTATTTTCCGATATCATATCGGGAAATCTTTAAAAAGTAAGCATATTTTCTAAATTATTCTGAGTTTATTAAAATATCTCATTCTGAAAACAGCTAATCAATACATTTTTTTTCTTGTTTAATAGCAATAAATAAATATACAACGCAAAAAAAATTTCCTTCTGTTTAAGAAACACTTAGTATAATTATTATCATTAATACATCACAATAAATTCGATTTCTTAAGAAAATCCATTATATTCCAGGTATTATGTCTATAACAGAATATTCACTTGAATCGCTTTTATATATTGGTTGAAGCTGGCACTTAGTACTAGTACTATTAACGTATAGTATCTAATACTATTGAATTATACCGAAACAACCACTCAAATATATAACTCGAATATATTTTCCACGGAAATTTCACAGCCTTGTTTTACCATCTAACTTGGTACTAAGTATTTCTAGAGTGTTGATAGCACAATCTAATCTCAAAACTTCCTACGACATTCTAGGAATTGGGCTCCAGACGTTGTCTCTAGGTTTTCCAATCTTCTCGTTACTATTCGTCACGAATTCTCTTCTCACTTTTTCTTACATGGTCCAGTAAATTTGGAGGTACTGAAAAAATCTCTATTGTGGATTGTTTGACCAATATTTAACATTCAAAATTGAATTTTGTAATTTATTGTAAACCCTAATATTATATATCACGATTGTTTCACTCTTTTTAAGACATATCTATGACAATCATCAAAGGCACATATTTATTTTTCGCAGTCTTAATACAAGGGAGAATTAATCTTTGCATGTCTTTTTATTATTTTGAAAACATGCAATTTTCGTTCTTTGTTGTATCTCAGTTAATTATCTTTCAATTTATTATTTTTTCCGATATAATTTAATTATTTTTTTATCATCAAACCCGTCATAGTCTTTTGTAAAACTTCATTCTCATAAATCGTAACTAAAATGAAAGAATTACTTTGTTATAAGATTGACATTTATGTATGATAAAAATATTAGTAAATAATATTAAGACAAAAGAATGGCGTCAACACAGGCTTAATCAATTGAACACAATATTGCTTTAAACGAAGTGGTAGATGTTACTACATATATACCATTTTGTTTAAAAGTCTCGTCAACTATTAGCTTCAATATTGCATATTACTTACACATCAAAAACACATATCTTATATAATAAAAGAATTCGATTCTGAAACGAATGCAGAAAAGGGACTTATACGCATCCAATGCATTTATACATTTTATAATACTATTCATTCAATAATGAACCATTGTAATAATATGATTTCAATTCACATTTCTTCTACTAATGAGTTATTTTTAACATAGGCACGAAACTTTTGCAGGTGCTTACATAATATATCACGAAGTCACGTCGACATTACTTTTTGAAATAGGCGCGATCGTAAATCTCTTAATTCTGTGTTTCAAATTAAAGTTTCCAGATTTTTGCGGTAGAATTTAGTTACATCGAAAAAGTGGAATGAATTTCCTTGGTTGAATGTTGGCGAAAAAAAGTTTAAGTGTATGATACAGTGTGTAAAGATTTTCTATTTAAACGTTGCCATGAAAATAATCGGGTTTACTTCATTTTTAATAATCATAATAACAAAACAGATTATACAAAATTTGCTGAAATAATTTAATATTAGATCGCGTTCTGAGATTCGTTATATACTATGCAATAAAAATTCTATTCATTTTATCTTAAACTACACTTAGTTCTGAAATTGTAACGATTTTGGTTGCGTGATATTTTACATTATACGATCTTATTTCCAAATTGTGTCTAAAACCAAATATTGTAATTAATATTTTGTTGTAAACTATTATATATTATCGCTTTTCGGTCGTACATTTAGTGCAAAAAATCCTTAGAAAATGAGTTTTATCATATGTCGCACGTAATTATGAAATACTGATTTAGTATATACTTTGCATATAATAATAATCTGATACATAATTTTAACATAGTTGGGTTCTATGATGCTTTAGCATTTCTTAACAAGAACGTGACTGCAAACAATTAGTTGTCATGTCTGTTGCACGTAGAAATTAGATTAAGGTGTAAAAAAAGTCACAGATCATATGTCTGAACACGGAGCAATTTTTATAGTGAAAAAAATAAGCTAATGCGATTCACAGTGTAAGATAACACCAAGTTAACAACGCGTGATTATAAAATTGATGATCTCATTTCTTTTTAAACGTCAGAATTTATTTCTTCACATCAAAACTTTGATACGTATGAAGTGAAGGATGAGAGTCTCATGAATTTCGGAATACATTATCAAAAATAGTGAGGTTTATTCAAATTCTATTTTTCTTGGTCAGAGATAAAAATAAAAGCCATGATTTGTAGTCCGATTGGTAGTTCGTGTCCTCAGAAAAGCAAGGCTAGGTAAATTTTAAGTTGCTGCACAATGGTTGACGATAAGCAAGTTATACTTAATTTAAAAGTTAAACACATCGAAACACTTTAAACTAACTTGATTTCACGTAAACATCGTAACTTTGTACTCGGCTGTAATTGGATTTTATGCAAACTTCGCGTATTTGAATACTCTAGGTAGTGTTGACCAGGTTACTCGACAGGTACATTCACGCGTGCGTACTGAAGGCTTCCTGCCTATTGATTTATAATAGTCATTTTGAGCACTCTAATAACTTATTATTTCCTGTTGTCTAGTCTCTGTCTTCAGAAAACTCAACAGCATAACCTTGAACAGATTGAATTGGCCTTTAATTTGACGGTGAAGTGATTGGGCGTTTGCTCCGGCTGATTCACGAATTCCTATAATTAAATTTAGCGCATAATTGAATCGCGCTGCATATTTTATAAAATACATCCGAGAGGAAAAAAGTTGATTCGACCTTTATACCTTTGACATTTCTTTTATCTCAAGCTAAAAAGCTTCTTTTAATGAGTGCAGAATAAAAGGTTGTAAATGTGTATCAAATATAATGTCATGTAACGCAAGGAAAAACGGTCGAATCATCATTGGTTTAGAAAATTGTTGTGAATGTTTAGGAAAAACGAACGCGAAAAAGTCAAAAGGCAGGAGTAGCACTTAATGGTACGAAGCAAAACGAAAATGTCGGTGAAAATGAAATTATATCGTCGGTGACGATAAAAAACGGGTGAATCGCTAAGCGTAAAGATCTGAACTTGTATTCGTATGTAGCTCGGTGAAAAAGTGCGACAGGGGCGTAACGTGAGCTGCTTTTAGTGAGCATAAATGTCCGAGGACGCGATTTTGCATTTTATATTCGCGCCTCCGCTCTAGCAATTACTCGAGTTACTCTATATTTAGCGGCGAACAATCACTTGCTTCGGGTACGCCGCACCCAGCGATTCGATCCAATGAGAGTGACTTGACGCTTCGCCAATTTGCGGGTCGCGAGCTCCAAATGTCAGTGTCCGCACTGTTCGCCAATTGATGGCCGCGTGCGTTTGCATTCATGGCAAGAAAATCTGTTTGATTAGTAAAGTTGGTGCGTTGATCAGGAAATGAGGTTTTGTTTCTGTTGGGTCGACGTTTGCATATGCCAGACGCTCGTTGGAATTAGGAAAAAGTGCTCGCCTACGGCGAATTAATTACTTAGCTGGCACAGCACCAAACAGACTGCGTATAAATTGTACCGAACTATTTGACCGAAATATTGAGATGTATTGCAGAGAGAGCCTCCGGCCGTTTTTTTGTCGTGTCAATTAAACTGCGCAAATCTAATTAGGTCGTTTGATACATTTTCCTGTAATTTCATTTACTCCTTCATTCTTTTAAGGATGTTATCAATAATATAAACAAAAACAACTTGCAGCTCTGTTTACCTTGTGACCTTTGATTGTTTACAAACTTATTCCAAGAGTAATTTATTTTTATTTGTCTTTCCGAAAATAAATGTCTATTTATTTTACATTTTAAAGTACTTTTAGGAGAAAACATAAAATGAAATATAAGGGAAAAAATACCTGGTGCAATTTAGAATATGTTGCTGAGTGACAGCGTATTGTATAGAAATACGTATAATAAATGGCAAAAACGGTATTCAGCATATTCTCCATAGACGATCAAGGGCTTCGACTGCCCGAAGCATTAGAGAAGTCGTTGACTCTGGCTACTTCGTTCAAGATCGAGCTCGGTCGATTGTGAAGAAACATATATGTTCGTTCGTTGCGGGTTTGTATAAGCTGCGCTCTTATAGCATTATCCCCAACACGTGATCCATGCGCTACGGTCTTTGCCCGTACACCCACTCACGACTAAATGTTGGTCGATCTAATCGATCGACGGAATATTTATACATGAACAGTGCTCGTCGCGTCGGAAATACCGATTCATTTGTTCGCAGACCAAGAAGAATACAAAACAAAGTGAAACGACGATGGGAGAAAGAAATTGTGTTTCGCAATCAACTGCTCATATTATGCTTCTCAATAAATCACGTTCAAATGATTCCCCGCCTCCACGCATTCGCGATACCTGTCCAATGTGGGCAGAAATAAAAAATCCCGTACGGCTTTCATATTTTACACTTGTTCGTGTCAAGCGGTGAAGTTGCTATAAAAAATTAGAGAAATCATTGCTCTCAATAACTATTTGCGACTAATGTATGTATGATAGCTATAAATAACTGTAACTAACTAAAAATATATATTCGTCAGAGAATTCACATATGTATATTATCAAGTGACACATGATACTTATATTTTACATATGCAGATATCCTTCTATGCTACCGAAAATTTAAATCAACTTTCAAAATAAAATTAATCATGTTTCTTATGTCTAATTATAAAATGTACGTTTGCAATGCACTTTTCAAGAAGCTCTTTTACAGTTGATTATGAGAGGTAAAGATTCATATTGATATTTATTCAGAAGGATTTCCGGATGTTAGAGGATGAAGATCTGTTTCTTTTAAAAAGAAAATGAGAAGAAAAATTTAAGAACGCGTATTACACGTAAAGCGAAAAGAAATTTCACTTTAAAATCAAAACATAAGTAATTTAATGTTATACAAGATTGACATTTAAAAATGTAAAAGGAAACAAATGATCTACATTTTCTCAGATGCTACAACATCGAATCATAATAAATTTCATAAAAACACATTTTTAGTTGTCATCTACATAGACATTAAACAAGTTCATTTTTGACGATAAAATGTTTATTATTTACGTAGTTTTATGTTCATATCAATTAATAAGTTCTTTTCAAACGCAAAATTAGAGTAATCCTCGGAGTAAAAAGTTATGTGTGAACAAAATATTACGAATGTATGTAAATTTGTATTAAAGTTATATGTAAAATGAGGATATGCCTCAATTCAGCAATATCGATTTTAATGCATAATCCACCCAACACATTCCGCAACATTTTCTCTCATTCAGAATTCATTATACAAGTATATAAACAATAACATTAATAGTAAAACAAATTCAGAGAATATGGTTTCCTTGTTAAATGAAAATTTTTTGAAATTAAAGTACAATGAAACCGTGAATCCTTTCTCAGGTATGTAATTATCAGTAGTATAGTTTTGCTATAAAAATTTTATTACATATATTATAACACACTATTTCATTTAAATACCTAGGATATGAACATAAAAGCCCTAAAAGTCCGAAAAAACTGATTTTAAAATGTTCATGTTTTTTAAATTTTTTGTTTAAAAATAATGAATGCGAAAATAAAAAATAATTTTGGTATTAACTGCTTCAACATAAAATCTCTAAAACTTAAATTATAATTCTTTTGAAAAAATAGTATATCGGAATTATCAATGTATTCCATGGCTTTTTAAATAAGCTGAAATTTTAATCAAATATATTATTAATTTCTCATAATGTTCAACTTCATGAATATAATTCACATTAATTATTGAAATGCTGAAGTTTCTAAATGAAAACGGCCTTTTATTCAGAAATATACCATTATTTATGACTACAATGTAAACAAAATCTTTTTGTGTCCATCATTAGTAAATTATATTACATGTAGAAGAACGTGTGATAGAGAAAAAAGCTCTGCAGTGACAGTACAACATATGATAAAAAACACACACGATAACAGTAAGAATGATTTAATTATGATTTTGGAAGCATACGAAAACTGCAAGTTGTGTGGAATATTTATCGTTAGCACCGGTCACCGATAATAATTTGTTCGCCAAGTTCCCAAACCACACACTTCATTCTAAACTAGGTCTGATTAAAAACGAGTTTCACTGCATTTACTACAAAAGAGGGTCTTGTTTATTTCGCGTATTTTGACGTCACATTGAATGACAATGCATTTTCGATATGATAAATGAGCGCCTCGCAAAAAGGCAAATGCTCGCACTAGTGCGACTGTAAGGAGTAAAAAACTACAGGACGAATTTAGTCGAAGACACAAGTAAAAAGCGACAAGTTACAAAGAGGTGGTGTATAAATAATCTCGCGCTTTTCGACGAACGAAAGCGCTGTTGCTGGCATTGGTTCGTTATGCTAATAATATGAAAATCCGAGCATGGCATTCATTCCGATGAAAGAAAACATCTCATAATTCATTGCCAGCGGAAGAACACTCGCTGACGGAATAAAAAAATGATATTTTATTAAAAAGTGCGCAAATCGAATACAACCATAATGCGAAAAAAATCAGATGATACTTTCTAGCATCGTTCAAATTTATGAAGGGAAAAATGAATAAAGAGTTCCCATTTAAATATTGTTCGATACTGATCGTTCACCTTTTTCGACAATAATACTTAAATGTAGATCAATGAAAAAACTTTTACTACCATTCATTAATTTTCGCATATTCGCTTTTCTCATCGATAAAATGTTTGAAATTCCTCCACATGAAGTATATACTTATAAATAAAGACACAAGAATTATAAATACTCAATTACCAATAAAATCTAAGATCCTCGAACTTAAAATAAACATACTTTTATAGTTTCACATCCATTCCAATAGAAATATTGTTTAAATTAAATTCATGAGAATATAAAATAAAGAATTGAAACCAACTTCTTGAAAATATGATTATAATAATTACACAAATATACCAACATACCCATATACATTACTGCGAGTTTGGTGTAAGATAAGTTATTATATTGTAAAAGTGGGAGTGAGATACGATATAAATATAGTTTGCTATTTTTTGCTTATGCAATGGATTTATAATACATACGTCACTTCAAACTGATACGATTTCAGAAATTGTTTCTTAATTTCCTTTTAATACATGCCCTCATTTGATGATGTCTCTGGTATAAATTTATAAAAGCATTACAAATTTATTAATATATTTTTGCAGTTGTACCTATACATTGAATATATTATTATCAATTATCATAATAATTCTGAATGGTTACATTTCTAAATAATAACATATACATACAAACACAAATCGATGATCTTAAGGAAAATCTATGGAATTATACTATCATCCATAATAAGATTTGATCGGTCTCCTTGGCAAAGGTCGTAGTGGCAGTCCTTTGGTAAAAGCATGATATGTATACTATTGCAATCGCATATGAATCGATCCATCAAAGAGAAACGCTGCGAATGCAAACGTCATACGTAACACGGCAAGATAATGAAAAGACACTAGACACAGCTAGCAGAATTCAGTCGAATCGATTTCCGCTCGTGTTGAAAAGGAGTCGAGCGAGAAAAGTACTCGTTTCCATGCAACTCGGTTATTAGAGAAAATTATACTTCCGCCCTGAAATGCGCGCTTGAACCATTTTTGAATTTCCGTCCATCTTTGTAATTATGATTTTTATACCTAGGATTTACATAAATTCACGAAACACTTAGTGTCGTCGATTGTAGAAAATAAAGTTTAGCTTATACCCCTCGGAGATTAAATTGAAAAACATCAGAAATTTATGTATAACACCATACGATGGGATTAATGTGAAAAATGTATTTGCAAAAATATACACAGACGCGTAGTCATTTTGAATCCTAAATCTTTTCAGCGAAGGTCGTGTACTACTTGCTGAGAAAATTATCATATCAAATAATATTTGAATTCCGCAAGGCGACTTTGGAATTTCAAATGACGATTTTTTGTTGATGCTCACACCTCACAGAATATTCTCTTTTGGTGTGAAATATTTATTTATTTGAACATCTTTCGTCACGTGATCTCCAGAACTTATCAGCTTAGAGGAACGTAATATCATTTTTTTTAGAAAATAAATACATCGCAGCAACTACACGACGACAGGTTACAATTTGAGATTGTGGTTTCGCTTTTGCAATGTATGTTTCTGAAGATATGACGGTCAAAACGTTTTACCGGCGGATAACTTTTGTCATCGTCAAAAGTAAATCGTTGAAACTTGAAAAGGTTTAAGAAAATACTAGAATGGTTCGACATCAAGACCGGTTTCAGTGGCGATCACGTTGCTCTAGTTCACAATGAATTATTACATGAGAATGGAATTCTTGAAGATATTCGGATGTGCAAAGGTGAGAATTCAATTGTGCGGTAACAAAAATTCAAAATGGTACAATAATTTAGTGTTTTAAATGGGTGCGATACACTCGTGTGCGGTTGAATTTTATGCTTCGATTAAACAGCGCACTTTCTCTGGCATATGCGATTCGCGAAATCACCAAGTTCCGAAACGAAAGTCAACCACCCGCGAGATTAAGACGACTCGGCTCGGCGAATAGCAGTTTGCAAAACAGCGCGAGTTTCGCGAGTGTAAAATACGCTCGTGGATTTACACTTCGTTTGAAAATTGTGTTATTACAGGGAGCGTCGATAAGGAATGATTTAAAGTGGACCATAAATGTTTGGCCAGTGAAATTCGAACTTGCAATTGATGTATGCCCGATGCCTGAGCGCATCGAGTCCGAGCGGATCATTTGGCGAGGAAATCGAAAGATAAACATTCGGCGATTCATTATCGCCAGTGGTTATTGCACTTTTGACGAAGTATCCAGAAAATTTCCGCTTGACAACCGTACTATTTATGACCTCTAAACCGTGCTCGTTTTGTTTGCAAAAGCTGATTGTGGTGATTTCCATTTTTGATGTAACGATTGTCGTCGTTGATTAAAAAATTTACCAGGTTTTTCGTCAAAGTATCTGAATATATATTACAGAATTTCATTAAAATGTTATCATGCGAAAATTCGATTTCAGTGATAAAACACTTGTGAAATTTGAAATCACAAGCATTTTCATTGGCCAAGTGGAATTAAAACTATTTGTAAATTGAGATTTTAATAAATGTTTCGAGCACATGACGGAATTCAAAATCGGAATTGTTCAATAATGATTTAACATTAGGAAGATATTTTAGCGCACAAATCATTTTCTTGTATGGAAACAACTTTATTTTTATTGTTCGCTAAAATGGAATTATGAATAGGCATAAGACCAATAATGTTTATAAAGTTAATGATATTTGTTATAGTTAAATGAATGGAGTACATGTTTAACTCGATGCAAACTATCACGTTTGAATTATCGGGCACCTTTTGTGTATCTGAATTAACACATTGAGCTTTATTCGTCCCAAAACATCTCGATATCAACGTTATGAGAATGATACATCTGTGTTAGAACAATCGTTGTATGACAGCAGCGTTTGTTAATGCAAATATGTATACATTTCTATGAAGAGCTCTAGAATATTAACCTTAATCAGTTTTATTTCCATAAGAATTTTAATTGGTTGAAACACAAAGATTAAACCTATAAATATTAATCATTACAACAACAATAATAACTAAATAATGAAAATAGTTTCATCAAAACGCCCCGTTACTCTCTCATAAAAATTTGGATAAGCCAAGGAAAATATACCGAACTTAACGAACAGTTTATAACCACAGTAGAACCTTTAGTCAGTAAAAAAATACATCTCGTTATATAAAAGTGGAATTATATTAATAAATTACACTGCAGCAGTACTCATAACAATAAAGAGAATCGCCAATTGAATTTGCATACGAAAAGTGTCAATATTTTTTCTGGCGTAGTAGTTCATGTAGTTGGTGGGTCCGCAAAGATACCAATACTTCCGCCTTGAAAAATGTCAGGTCAGCCCCCGGGAGATGAGAGAGTACAAAGAATCCGCGGAGATGGGAAGACGAGCAAACATAAAATATGAAACACGAAAAAAAAACGAGAATACATTACGTTCCTCGCATAAGTGTACCGCCTCGTATACAGCATATGCAGTGCCACCCTTCACGTTCACCCCACACTGGTATCCCAAAACAAAACGACGTTGTGAGTGTTGATAAATGTGTTCTCGGGCGTCCACCTCCGGTGCTCATGACCTCGCTGACAAATGCGAAGATTCTACCATTTGACAACCATTTAATAGAGAATTACCTCTACATCGCCAATCAAATAAACGTCTCTGTCGTTTTTCCGGCTCTGAAGTCAAGTCTTTTTGTTTCAGATAAAAGCAACGCAATCATACAATCATAGTGACTGGCAGAGGAATCTTTGGACGAGCAAATTGGAACGAAAAAGCAAGTGACTTTACATCGACCTTAATTGACACTGGCAGGAAAAAAGAGACAGCGTTGCAAAGGAATGGGTTGCTCGCGGATTTACGAGTAAGTCACTAGACGTCGAAACAAATGGCCCGTCAATGAGACTCGAAATGGGAATCCAGTGATTCAACCCTGACATCAGTCGTAGAGACGGATAGTAGAGTTTCAGGGGCGCGGCATAGAGCCTGGTCATCGATGGGTTAAACGCACGACTATCCGGGCAGCGCCGTTGCTGACCTCATGGAAGATGGCGCTAATGTCCCTCCGAAAACGCAGAAACAAGTTACAGCAAAAATTCGCGAGAAGCTGCTTCCGATTGGACTAATGATCGGAGGCGCGGTTTGCGGGACGAATAGTGCTGGTGTGATCGATGGGACATTGCCGGCGAGTCGGACTTCACGCGGATTTAGCGAGGATCGAGCGTGATGAAGATTCCAGCTGGTGAAGCCACTGTGCCTCTCTTGGGCACCGTCGGACCACGATGTGTCGTCAAACAAGCTACGGTCAAACGATGCATTGCCGTGTTGCTTTTGGTCTCTGTTGCCAGCATCTTCTATTACACACACTACATCATCAACAGTCCGTTGTCCAGGTAAATTTCCCTTTGGGTTCACTAAAATAGCTATTGTATTAATTTCCTCGTGTCTCTTCACACTGAATCTACGCGTCAACATTCTGTTTAGAAGAAATATTTGTTCCAATTAAATATTATTTTATGATCAAGATGAAAAATACGAAATTTTTTCAACTTATGAAGCACAAATTTAATAGAAAAAGGACATAAATTTGAAGCTAATGAATTGTTAAACTATTTCTTACTAAGATTTCTATTAAAATTTCTAAAACGATAATTCTACTTGTGGTATTTAGGTGCAGATGTTGTTGACTACTGCGGTTAGGTCCTTGTTACCGAGTAGAAAACAACTATGTAGCATAAGTACAATTAGTGCAAATGCGATAACTTTGTTTGAGAACTCAAATTGATAAAAAATATTTATACGGAATGAATGTGAATGAATAGTTGATAATTAGTTTAAAATAAAGATCAAGAATTATATCTATATCATCCATAGATCAATGTGATTTATCAAGTAACTGTAATCAAATTTCATGCCCTATAAATGCTGTATCTCTATTATATTAACTAATATTTGAATTAATTTACGTTTCCTATTCTATCCGAAATCAAATATGATCATTATTCGAGTTTGATCTGCTTCAATCAAGTAAACATAGAACTGCAGTAGTCTATTGTAAGAAATAGTCAGACCTTAACATCCAGCAATTTCATATGGTATAATTTTTCATATGGTTCGGTACATGATAATATAACACATATATTGATGATTTCAAATTATGACTGCTTAAAATAATTTAATTTTAATATATTTATGTTATAAATTGTCAATGCATGAAAAATTTCATGAACTTGTGGAATTTGTAATATTTCGTAAAAAAGTACTACATATTTAACATAGTATAGGAATCATAATTTTCTTTTTTGTTTATACTATTTTAACTGATATTAAAAATGCATACAATTATTGTTAATTTTTCCTTATTCATTAATCAACTATATTCAAAGCTTTGTTATTTAAAAACACGCTTTATTCTAGATGGAAATTTTTTTCAATTTAATTTCTTTATCCGCTTTCGCTTAAAATTTATATTGTTGGAATTAGAGAATTAAATGCACTAGTAATTAAAGTGAATTTAAACCACTGCTCCGAATTTCGGAAATAACGTACAAGACGACATCGTTTAGGACCACGTAAACAGCTGGCATAAATTGACGATTACACTTGGCATTATTTTGAATGTAGATCCATGCGCAACGTTCGATCCAATTAATGCATGACAGAGAAGATTATTCCAGATACCTTCAATACGCGAAATATCTTAGCACGAGGAATATTATTCAATGTTATTAATCGGCGTATGTTGCAATATATTGAATGAATATTGTACCGTAACAGATATTTGCATGATATTCCTGGAATGTTTTGAAAACAATGCGGTATTTAATGTCTGCATGTATGAAAGCGTGAATGCATGTACATGAGAAAATTTTATATATATATATATGTATATATATATAAAGAAATAGAAGTGTTGGGATTCGAGGGCAATGCAACTTTGTCAGTGCAACTCTTTTAGGTTCATAAATTTCGACCTGTTCACTTTCGAAAATATAATACCCGTTTAACTTAAAATATGACTGTTGATTTTATACAACTTTTTTTATCTTATTCAGTATAAATGAAAAAACTTATCTCAATCAATCTTTAAAAGTCAGATTTTATCACCTCTTATTTTCATTCAATAATATTTAAATAAATGTGCACTAACCTTAATTAAAGAAGGAGGTTAATAATTTTTCAATAATTATCCCTCGTCGACTTTCCTCACACGAAATCGTTTTACGCAATTATGTGCGAAGATTTTAGCGGATGATTGCCTACTTTTTTCCTGCGAAATTGCTCGAATTCCCAGTGAAAAGTTTGAGGTCTTGATTAAGGGTCATTTGGAAAAGGACGTTAACTATAGACCTTAGTTTGAGACTACTCAAAATTTCTTACCGAAATACCTCAACCCCGAAAGCCTTGACCAAGTAATTCGGTACTTTCGAAGTACGCGTTAACTGGCCGTCTTTAGAGTTCGATTTTAGCTGGTTCGGTTTGACGTTCTAAAGTTATCAGCTTGTTTCATGCTGAGGTTTTGTTTAAAGATAAGTCACTAAAGGCAAACATAAGATTAAATTTACATCCCTTTTTTATAATATATATGTTTATTGTTTGACTTGATGCTACGTATAGTTTTGCGCCTGTAAAATAGGTGGGGATATATTTTAACCGAGGTAATACACGCGATTAACATAATCAGCGATCGTGTCTCAACGTCCCAGTGATTCGTTTAGCGTGAATTTTTCGATTCTGTTTCGGAGTAATGTGTTCGCGGAACAATTGCTTTATCAGATTTCGCGAAGTGAGATACATTAGCTCGGCTGTTTCATGGAACTCTCACAAGCTTAGCTTCCGAGATTTGGGATCGAAATCCAAATCCGTTTTATTTATTACATGATAGATTCGCCAGGATTCTTTTTCCCCTAGCGGAGGGGAATTTTATTTGTTTCCCGTTAGACCATTCGGTTCAATTTGTCCGATTTTACGCGGCTTTCAACTTACTTAATCAATTTATATTCATTGTGCGAAACTAACGACGTTGTCCCAATAAAAACATTTATATTTATTGGCTAATAGAATTATATTCCATATTGACAAAAATTACATAGATTCGTTACATTAAATGCCGTTGCATGTTACAAATACTAATATAGCTGTGTTTTCCTAATTAAACTGTAATCACATAGGTTATTATTGTCACACCACACATAGACGGTTTAAGTATAATAGAAACGTGGAATGTTAATTTTTTTGCAAAATGTCAATGCAATGAACAAGGTAAAACTTGTTGATCAGTGGAGTTCAAAAATTACACATTGTGTGCCAAATTCTGTTAGTGTTTCAAATTTTTTATAAATGCAATTTCTGAAGATTATTATTTCGACAGATTTACATCGACGGTGTACAAAAATATGTTCGTTATGAAAGGAAAGGTTGAATTAATCAAATTGTTCGTGTAACGTGGTACATCAAGTGTATTAATTAAAAAATAATTTGCGCCTGTTAAACGCTTATAAATGCTTTGAATTGCGAACACAATGACAAGTTCCGTCACTTCATTACATGATATAAACGTGTACTCATTTATGGTATCACAGTGTTCTAACTTTTAATCACTTACGAAGTAAAGCATACATCAGAAAACATAGACCTTACACGTGGCAAAATTGCTGGTTCTTTTTAAATATATAACTGTAGTTGTCTTTATTCAAATAATCAATCAAGTCGCATAAAAAATGTAGAATCAATTTGAACGTTTTTCATAAATATTAAAAACAGTTCAATTTTATTCAAAGAAATAAAAACTGTGATATGAAGTTATGTGGATAATTATGTCATAAAATGTACAGAAATTTGTTACATGATAAGAGGAAAATTTATTTCCATTCATTATAAAAATAATACAAACAATTGAATATAATATAATAATACAAACTATTGATTCATAAGGTTATTCTATTTCCACTTTTATGACAAATTCCAATTTACTATTTCTCCTCATACTCAACGCAAAATTTATTACTGGAGACTTTCACATTCCGATCGGATTTCGCATTTGAGATTGATCGTACGCGGCTCCTCAAAATCGAGAAACAAATTTCGTTTGTAAAGCCAATATCGTTCTTCTAACTCGTTTGATAAATGCAACCGAAACGATGTCGCTGAAGGTATACGAAGTGAACTGGCGCACTCTAAATAATTCCGGGACAAAACGTCGAAACGTTTATTCCCAGATATTGGCTCGACTTTTTCAAAGGAAGTCTTCATGCATCCCATTTACATAAATCTGAATGCAAATTCGCCCGCGCGAATTAATCAGGTTTATAATTCTATTTCCAGACAATGCGTAAGCGACATTCATTCAGCACATCGAATATAAACTCCGGTTTTTCCTCCTCGCTTCGATTAGCGCCATAAATCGCACATAGGCGACACAGAAAATTCGGCGGGATCATCGTCCAACCACTTTATCGCTCCATAACCGTCGGCTCGGTATCCGTAGTATCTTCAAGGAACGATCGGCGCGAATACCGGAAATCGCTCGGACAAACGACGAATAGTTCATAAACTAGGCGCACGGAGGCGTGGAAGTGCAGAGAAGCTCAAGTCGAATTGCCGCGTTCCAATTTCAATCAGGATATATGACGGGAATATATTTCCTCGATGTAACCGGTCCAATTTCAATTCCGCGCCGTGCAAGCTACTTCTATCTGACTCAAAATCATGCGCGAAGTACGCCAGAAGTGGGAGGATGAACGGTTAATTAGGGAAGACGAATTTCGTGGAAACTGCGGCGCTTCAGCTAAGTTGGGATGGGTTTACCTTGACGATACGTTCAATTAATTTGCACACCTTATGATAAAACGCATGATTGAAAAAGTTTTTATATATACCTGTGTAATTCTAGGATTCTCAAACTTTATGACAGACTCAGTCATACTGCTCTTTTCGTATAAATGATTTAATTGCAAGAATTCATCGGTAAAATGGAAAAAAAGCAAATGAAAACGAGCGTATGTTCATAGCTTTACAATGCTGCTAACTGGAACAGACTTTTATATTTTTGAAACTTTTTTTACGTTAAACTATGTTTACCATTCAAGTAACTTTCAAAATGTGTGAATCATGTTACGATGTGAAAGGTTTCGCAGTTAGTCGAGACAGCGTTTTTCTGTTTGTTTCGATTTAATCGAACAAATACATTTTTGCCAAATAATACCATAAATATCTTCAGTGCTTTATTTGCGTATACGTGTAATTTTTTCAGTTTCAATGAATACATAAAGGATAATGTTTTCATAATGGAATAATTATAATTTGCATCAAGGAAATGATGTAAAAATGGCATTAAATTATCTTGAATACATGATAATATGTCCTGGTGGTTAGACTTGTAAAAAGTGAATTCATATTTTATAACTTTGAACATTATATATTATGATATGACTCCAATTACAGTCTACTCAAATTCCATTCTAAAATGTTAATTAAAATCCGAATTTGATATTGAATTAAACAAGCGAAACATCTAACTATATTATTATACTGCATATACATCCCAAGAATTTAGAATTTAGAACAGTCTTCAATTTCCCAACTTAAAGTTAGACAGATAATTACGTACATTATGTTCCAATTCATTGTCTTATATATCAAGAAGCAGATATTGTTCATGTCGATAAATCTAACTACGGTTTGAATAACATAATATTTATTCAACATTTTTATAATTGGTGGAATCAAAAATAAAAACTACTTTATAAACATTGACTGCATGACCAAAATCTAATTTGCCTTGCAATTTTATCTCTTATTCAAAATCTCTATTGTGACCAATTTGATTTAACAATTAAGCTCATCTCAGCATATTCAGGTCGGATATTCCGTGGCTTGTTGAAAAATGAAGTTTGACTGAACTTTTTTGACAGTACCGTGACATTGAATCCATCTCTTAGCTGCACTTTATATGAACAAGGAAAGCAAGACGACGAGTAAGCGCGCGAATTCGTGTAATGTGAGCGTCAGTCACGGAAAAGGCTTGCGCTCAAGTGAATCCGACTTTGACGGAATTCGGTTAATGCGGTCGGACTAACTCCCTTCCCCACTCCTTCACGAAAGCTCCCATGGCTTACTGATTAAAGACGAGTAAATCCAATCACTCATCTGAATTGAATTCAATTTTACGTTAGAAATATGAAAATCAATGGCATAGAAATTATCAAGAGGAAGAATTATCCGTTTTATTTTGATTTAACAATTTTATCTTCGAATTGAGCATGTATTTGACGATAAATAAAGCGCAAATGAACGATTTTCATCGGATATTGAACATTAAATATGAATTGACTAAATGATTTATATATTTATGCAAGATATAACATTATAAATAATTAATCACTCTATTTTGTACTCGAATATAGCTCCAAAATCAATTTTTTATTCAAAATTATACTATAGATTTATCGACGAATAATAAAGTACGGCGATTCCAAATTTAATTAAAAGCTTTTATTCAAATATGGATCAAGCAGACGAATCCACTTTTTTTTAACTCAAACATATTGTCATGAATTACAGTGAAGTGTTTTAACTTAAATTAGCTTTTGGCAAATAATTATTATGCACTAAATGACTAAAATTGGATTTTGTCAAACCATGTTGGAACCAATAGAATACGCAGACACGTATTTGTCATGTGCCCAATCACCGTAGATTCAAGCGTTAATCTAAGCACGCGCATAACTAAACCTAACATCCCTTTCTTCCTGCGGTGACAAGTGCATCATCCCGCGCCACAACTGCATAAGTGACAAGTTGTGTGCCGCCTGATTTGTGCATCGATTCTGCAAAACTTGCGAGTGTAGACACTGTTTATTATGCAGATGACGCAGTATATACTCTTCCAGTAATCTTGAATCTTCTGAATCAAATAGTTCATTCAGTCGTCGAACTTTGCTGCCGAATTAGTTGTCGATTTTTCAGAACAATTTCAGTATGACACTTTTCATTATAAATTTGTCCAATAATCAAATAAAACACTTTTGAATGTGAATTTTTTATTGCGACCCGAACTCAACGAAAGTTAGTCGAATTCATCAACAAATGATTAAATACAATTTGCGTCAACATTTGCTGCGCATACGAAGCGGTGAGCGATAATTAAATTTTCCATAACGGTGTTTTGTTACTGAAATTCGTCATACGTGCGAACGTTATTCGAACGAATTACAATCATCCCGACGAAAAATGTTAAATTAGGTTTAAAATCTGAGGATTGTTGTTGATAAAGCGTCGCCCACAATTCGATATGCTTCAGTGCGCAATTTTTCTCCGCGTTAGGAAATAGAAGGTAAATTCAATTCAGCGCATTCATAGCTGCAAGCCAAACGATGAGACCAGAAAACGTGTGAATTCACTAGCATTCATATAAATGTCTACATTTTTTAATTGCGCCGCCACCATCGCAGCGTTATTGCGCAAGGATAAATATAATTAGTCGAGATTTTCATGAGTCACGTAACTCTTTCATTTTACATCTTATATTCGTTAATTAACGATTAATTTTTTACGCCTCGTTGCAAACATGGCGGGATATTTACATTACTTTTCATGCAAGTATATATATTATATATAAATACACAAGTTGTTAAATGGAACTTTGGATTATACGTACACATTTCCTTTGCTTCTTTTTGTTGAGTGAATATCTTTTTTTTTTCAAATTTCTCTCTTTTACCGTAATAGTGCTTGATAGTCGCGCGTAGCGGCTTTTGTGCTCGCATTTTATTACATTTATTCGAGTATTTATTCAACTTAGGATCAGTGTATACAATTGGCAATTAGCTGGGTGGCATACTAAGGAAGTCGATATCGCAACCAAATAAAGTGCAGCCTAGAAAGATAATCTCAAGTAAATGTAAGCGCTGACTAAATTAGCCAGCCCAAGATATTCGTTGTCCCTCGCTCACGGAGCTGGCTGATTTTGTTTTGATATCGCCATGTTAGATACAAATCTCGACAAAGTTTGCAGTTTTTCTTGTGATTTAAGATAGCTGCAACTTCATTTGGAGTGATTAAGCTATAAAACTGGGGCTCATTTTTATGCAGCCTGCCACCGAGATTGAAACATTATCCTCGGATAGATATTCATCTGTTTACGAGTAAACCAAAAGTTCCAAACAATAATAACGTTTTGCAAGCCAGATACGAGATAGCACTATACTGGCTTTTGCTCACTCTGTGGTATTGTATATACATCAACAAACCTCTAAGCCAATTTCAATTGTCCACATAGCATACATATACAACGACAAACAAAATAACCGCACCTAACAAAACGAAATATGCAAATTTTTTACGAATAAATTCATTTGTTTATTTACAACTCTAGTTTCTCTTGAGAAGTACGGAAACATATTCACCATCACATCATTAGGACGAACTGTTTATTGTTAGTCGTACTTATCTAGATGAGTATTGTTATCTGTAAGTTAGCAATGTTAACAAAAGATATATACCTCTGTTTTCTTTATCTTAAAACAAGATTCAAGACATTTTTTTGCTTTTATGAATGAACTTGATCACAAACGTCCTTCAATTACATTGATCTGTTCGCGATATAACATTTATCTCGCAGCTGATCAAGAACTGCACATTCAAACCGTAGTTGATTAATCGTGTCACCAAACACCGGGCGAAAACGCGATATTATTACGGCTCACTTTGAAACAATAAATTTTCAATCGAGTATTAACGTGAAATTCATACATCGATATTTAAAATTATATGCCACTTAAATGTACAATATATACGAAGGTACAAATACTATAATATATATACCAGCTTATATGGAATACACATTAAATGCTTTGCCTTCGCCGGAAATTCAAACTCACGTCTTCAAAGTGATGGCTCGATTACTGACACAAGTACCATGACATATGCGTTCCAGACAAATCAATAGTATATTGATTTGCTTTCCTTCAATAGTATTTATCTAGCCATAAATATAATATATGTGTAAAATAAAACATTTATACTGTATTTAAGTGACATTGTTACATTAATTATTTCTACTTGATGATTCAATAGTTATAATGAGCAGAATATTCTGGCGTTAATGCCGAAATTGTCTTAATTTAATTCGAGGAAGTATTTAACTCAAGATAAAAATATTGACTGGGTGTCAGTACTCATACACCTATGAATTAGAGTGCGTATCAAGTTCGGCATCGGAGTTGCATTTGATCCGGCATTTTACTAGCCTTTCGAGTTTATCTTCATTCGGCATCGGGTAGCAGTTGTGAGTTGTTCGTAGGTGGCATTACGTATGCTGTTATTGCGTGTATGCTATTTCGTTTTCTGAGGGTGACTCTAATGACGCGTCTGATATCCACATGCGAGTTGAATTATAAAAAATAAATGTATAAATTTTAACGTGAAATATGATAGGAGTCTGTTGAATAAATTTTTTCGTCGAGAGTTTGTTTTAGATTTACTTCTTTGAAATTTGTTTCAACTGCTGTTATTATATATAGAAAAATACATCTTATATATAGCTTTATTTCTAACCATATGATTTGGATCATTATACGTGCTCATAAATACTTTTAAAGTATAGAGACAAACAGATTTCAACATCCAAACACAAAGAAAGGAAAAAGACGAGAAATCAGCAATGAAACTGATAAACCGAAACTCATACATACAATCTATACCTTTTATCTAGTTCGCAAATCCTCAGGCTATCAACTTACTTTATGAAATAGCTTTTTTAAAGATAAAACGAAAACGGCACACAATAGTTGGCAGCCGAAAGATACATAGGATTCGAAATAAAAACAGCCAATTTGAGGCAATAATTGGAATCCTAATCAATAGAGCGCGATCAGTCAACCATGCAACGTCATTGAGGGGCAGATGTTCTCTCGGGAATACCTATCTAGACACGTTATGTAGCCTATACCGAGCGCGCACAACGTTCAAGCTGTAGTTAGCACTGGCACAAAGAATTATTGACTCCCATTCCGTTCTTCGTTTGCCCTGGTACCATACTTCTTTCCGCCAAGTTAGCTATAGTCTATCTCAACCTCTTCCATTTCCTGTCGCGAAATATATCGCCGGTGAGTATATACTCGAACCATGTTAATGGATATCGTTGGTCTGGTTATCCACTTGGACATCATTTTCTTCTCAACAAATTAACGACACTTTCTGTCTATGCAGTTTCTCGTTATCACGCAGTGTCTTAACTCCAATTACATCACGCTGTTATATAAAAAATTTGTTCTTTATAACACGAATTCTTTGTCAAAAACTTTTGTGCACTTTTTTAGCTTTTAAAGTAGACCAAACGTATTTTCAAAGAAAGTAGAAACTACCTCTTTTACTGAGTTTTTACACAATTCAAAATCTGGAAAAAATTTATGCTACATATGGCGCGTATATCCTTTGAAATATTCTTAGAAAGATGTATCTGGAATATATCATATTTATTAGTTCATATTTATATTATGTTTATTTATAATACGTTTCTTTCATACTTATATGAAAATAGAAAGATTCATAATATTTACTAAATATAATGATAATTATTTATATTCGACAAATATTTCAAATAATAAACTAAAGATATATAAAATAATAAATGAATTTTATACTTATTTTTTGTATTAATTTTTAGAAATGTTTGTATACACAAGTACATAGAATACAGATGAATAAATATACCATTTTATATAAGGATGTTTATTTTCCTTTGTAAAAAACATTCAATAAAAATAATTTTTCCTTAGCGCATTTATAAAACAGAGAAAACTTTAATAACATTTGAATTGCTGATTTATTAGAATTATAATAAAGAATATAATCATATGTTTAGTGCATTTTAAGAGGAAACTTTGATAATAAAGTTCAAAAATGAAAAAGTAGAAAATGTCAGTGAATTATGTCTTTTGCACCGTGTAAGATGAAATTTCCATCATGTAGGATGAAAATTATGCGAAGTCGTAACTTATTAAGTATTTAGCAATTCACTGTAAAAAGTTAATTAATGAATTCGTCAAAGTATGGTATATTCAACGATGGTGTGTATTGTGATTCTATTTCCTGTTACACTTCTTTTTATTCTTTGAAGTGACAAGCTCATAAAAAGTGCTTCTACTTAATTTTATCAGAGCTTTTTGTTTTCCTTACTCACTTGAAATTGTAATTACGCGCATTATTCTTAATCGGTGGAACTTTTTTTTGTAATTTTATTTCTTTTAAATCAATTTTGTCCAGAAATTACAAATTATGACTTCTTTCTAAGAAGTAAGTTATAACTAAAAAAAAAGTTAATTATTTGAAAGTAATATTTTTCATTTCCGACAAATACATTTTATCTTAAAATGAATTGAGACAAAATTTAGCTGTATAAAGGACTTTCGTTTATAAATTATAGCTAAATTACAAGTCTCCTTTCGATATCGATAGGATAAAACAAAATCTTTTATAAAGTTTTATACAACATTGATATATTGTTCTGTGGGTTCGAGATATAGTAACACATAAGATGTGTGTCTATATATATGTATGTACGTGTGTATATACGTGCATATATATGCTTGAATCTTAGCGACAGTGCGAACTTCAAGAAAATTTTTGAAAATGTAATAACCTATAAATCTACTTATCGGTTTATGCTACAGTGTAGTTCTTATTCAATAAATTTATACATTATGATTGTTTCAGCATGAAAATATATTTTATTCGACTGAAAACCAATACTGGCTAAAAGTATACTTATACAATTATTTGGAATAGCGTTTATATATTTTAAACGTATTTAAAAATATTTTAGATTTAAATCCAGACGATTCTCTTTGCATCGAAGTAGTATTTATTTGTAATATTGTAACAAATTAAAAACTATTGAAAATGGTTGTAACGTAGTTTATCCTACGAAAACAATAATAGAATCGATGCACAATGAAAAAGCGCTTTTGGTAGCAATCAACCTATATATGAGACTGGTTCGTATGTTACAGAAATTGTTCGAAATTGTAAGTTATACATAGACAAGTCTTTGCCGGTTGCTGACTACGAAATTAGAAATACTTGTGTTAAGCATTCGAGCAACCTATTAATTTATCCGTCTTTGATCAAACTCACACGAATTCTTGAATTTGATTAACGCTTGACGAGTGACATTCACTGTACACGCATCTTGTTGACGAGCTTTCAAATAGTAGAAACAAACGAAATAACATACAATTGTATGGACGTTTCGATTGACGTAATTTCACAACATACATGATTTCATATAACGCGTAGCATATTATACCAAACTGAAATCGTGTTTTGAATAAGATTGTCAAAATCGTCGTGCTAATTCTATGCACGTGACGCGTAGCGCCGCGTTAAATATTGTTCCAGAATTGTTGCCACGATGTTTCACTTTGCTCAAGTAGCATTATCTTGAGGCAGGCGAGTGTTACATTTAGAAATATAAGCAAACTGCGTGCAACTTCGCGCCCGGAGGCCTCGCATAACGTCTACGTCATTAAAACTTGACTTGCAGCTTCAGTATAAAACAATATTGTGATTAATTCACGCTATACAGTTTCCAAAGGAGAATCTTCAGCTTCTCACGAATGGTATCACAATTCAAGAGTAGGAAGTTGCTTGAGAACTAAGTCTTTATTCGTTCAAATTCTTGTACTAATCGTGACATACATTGCAGCCATATACATAAAGAATATAAATATTCGAAATTCAGAAAAATGTATGTTGCTTATTTTAGAGAGATATAAATAATTAAACAGATTTTAATTTTCCAAATCAAATAAGATATTATTTTTTATTGCAATTATAATTCAAAATCAGGTTATCAATTGATTTCAAATTAATATGTATTATTAATAAGATGAATGTGTCTCCTGTTGAAACACTTTGGGCAATAAAAAAATTTTCATATTACTCATTAATGTATGTATATATACTTATATATATGTCAAGGTATTTCTACAGGAGACACCTTTATCTTAATCATTCGGAAAGCTTATATAGATGCATTAGAGCGAGTTTTTTCATTATGAACTTGACGTATCGTTTTTATCAAGTTCATTAACTTTTTGACGATAACGGTAAATGCATGCACACAGTCTTTCATTTGTAAATGACACAGGTACCAATTTGCATTTTGGCATTTTCATCGTACGTAACTTCGGCTCTAATTGAGTAATTTCAATTACACACCAACTAAATACGAACGTTACCATTTTCATTCTCCATTTGAGTAACATAATCTTATCAAATCAATGAAGCTAAATTTCCTTGACATCTAATTTTGAACGTATAGTATATTAAATTTGAGATGCCTAAAAGTCGTACGTAAATTAATATGAAAATTTTATTCAGAATTGAAAACTCTACTAAATTGACATATATATTATATAACTTTAATATAAATTAAACTTCCAGATAGATTTGTTTTCATGAATATAAATGCAGATGAACTGAATACAATTAATCGCCGATTTGCACTTCTCAATTTATTTCCGTCATAATTATTATAAGGATAATGACTACTTGGAATAATAAAACAATAACTTCAGACTGATTCAGAATTTGAGCATTTCGTTGAATAAACCCTTTTTCGAGAAGTTCGGCTTTGTTTCAAGGATATTCTGCACTGAACTCATGTCCTCTAATTACAGATAGGTCCATTCAGCTTTAACGAAGCTTCATTCTAAATCTCCGTAAAATTAAGATTCCACGCGAACGCTCCTTACGTGAGCCAAATGGCTACGTGACATTCTCAGCTGGGGCTTGAGATACGCGTGTCATGACCTGGTGATCGCTTGAATCGCAACTCCGTGCTTATTATGCACACGTCCAATTGGCCCGCGTGCAAAAAAACTAACAATTTTTGTTGCGATAACATAGCAAAAATTAAACCGTCAATCAAACTCTACGAACGTCACTTTTGCCCGTAGCTAGACTATTTAATTAATCCAATTTTTACTTTGTATCGCTGCTTTTATTATATGTTGCTTATCGTCGATATAAGTACGGATTTAATTCCTTTGATGATTTCCCGGCCATTTCGCGAGTTTGGTGAAATAACGACTCTAAACACTGCTCTTAAGTTAACGATTCGAAACCAGTCAAGAAACACGTCGCGATTCGAATGCATACTTACCGTTTTTCGCAATTCTGTTAATTATCGTACAATGTTAAGAACTTATTATATTGCTAAAGAAAACTGACGCGAAATTATTTGTTTAATTAAAGAAACTTTCCTCTCAAGTCTCAACTTAATTGTCGTTGAGAGAATTTACAGGTTTGCGTAATCAAAACTTTTGAAATTAATTAAACATTTATAAAATCCACATTTATCTACATTTTTTCTCATTGAATATGTTATATATACCTGAGTAGTACGAATAGAAGAATAAGGCTAAAAACGTCGCATTTGGAGTAGTCGACCTGTATTACTCCGAAATTCAGGCTCAAATCTGGGCCATTCCAGGCAAATCAAGCTGACTGATCATAGCCTAAAACTGCAAGCCCTGTGCAAGGCTATAGTACGGCTTTATTTAAATTTAGTAGGGTGAACATAATGCATATGAGATAAAGCATCAAATGATATGCCCTCAGAAAATTATTACTTTGAACAATTTCTAATTTTTATTTTTAGATGAATTTGAAAATTATGAGAGAGATCGTTTTCACTCGGTGAAATATAATTTGCGATGAAAATCTTTTTGCGTGTACAAAATATTTTCATATAAGCTTTTTAATAAAAACTTTTTCAATAAAAATCGAATATGTGACAAACAGCTAACCTACAAAAACAGAGTATTACTAATTCAGTCAAAGTACATAAAAAAGTTTCGACTTATGAACGAAGTGAATATTTTATATATATATAGCATTTGAGTGTTTTAAAGGACCTTAAAGTCCAAATGAAAATTTTGGGAAGTATGTAGAATTAATATGATACATAATATAAAATTTCAATTTAAACATTTGATGTTATTATATGCAAAACGTCCGCATTAATAAATCTTTTAACGCGAAGAGAATCTTTTTGACAGAAAAACAGTTTCACCCGATTGTAAAATTATACCATTTTTTAACGAAAATGAATCATTTTGCTTGAAAATTGTTTACGCGAAATAGAATTTTTTTTATTCTGATTGAGTTTATGTCAACCAGAATATTTTTTTGATGCGGGAAAAATTGTTGACTAGAAATATACAGATACTGATGTACAACGAGACTAATCAATTTCAAATTAGAGCTAACAAGCTTTTTCCAAAGCGCCGATCCATATCAAATGAATTTTTTCAAGTGCAAAAGAAATATGAATTTCCATTTAAATTATCACTTATGTTTAAATTGATATTATGCATTGTTACTGAACAACAATTTATATTAAAAAATAAATTCCATTTAAAAGAAAACATCGTTTGATGTTTTATATTTATTTATATTTCCTCCTTATACACTAACATCGAATAAATTCCGATAGGAAATAACGAGTTATTAGTGAATTAATTAGAGTTTTTTATACGAAACAATTGTTTTCATTCATCACTTCTGAAGTTGTTTATCCATTTTTCTCCGGGATCGTTATTGATTCCATAAAACAAAATAGAAAAAATACGTTCAATAAATATCAAAAAATATGGATTTCTCGGAAATGTTTGTGAAGACATTTTCTTGTGATACACCAGGACTGATAGCGACTAAGCATGATGTAACCAAACCGTGTTGAAAATCGATTAATTGCGAAAGATATCAATTCGCGAGCGAGGCAGCCGACGGACGGAAGACCCGCATACATTATTAAACTCAGACTATTTAACACAGATGAACGATTATTCATCGTCGCGCACTACGGATAGCACAGTCATCATAAATTATATGCGTATAAACATTGTTTATACATGACACACGCATGTAAACATCAAAACTCGTCTATCTATATTGCGATTCTGTGATATTAACTCAAAGATGACGCAATTTACAATTCAAAACTGTCATTGAGATCTGACGATTTTCAAACTCGTCATTATTGGTTGAAAATATGGCCAAAACATAATGGCTGATATTCAAAATCATTCAGATCTCATGCACGTTGAACCTTAAGTTGGTATGAAGTAACAAAGCAATCAGTTATGAATAAAGGTTTTTCATTCATCAAGAACATTAGGAGCTCTCATCGTTATTGAATTGGCTCGTTGGTTTTTCGCGTTGTACTCCAAAAGGTACTCGACAACCAGCTGGTGCACGAATATGGGCCTTCTTTGGCTATCACCCTTTTCACAAGGACTCCCATACAAAAACGCACACCAGTCGCGACGTTTCATCACGTAAAATCAATGGACTCTTCTGTCTCCTTCTTATCTCTCCCCAATGAATCAAGTATGACGTCGGTGTCTATCCTTGCTTAGGCAGGATAAAGGAAATTCATTTAGCTATTTCTTTAACGGAATTTGCAACGTTATGAAAGGACGCTCGAGCAAGCCCTTTAAATTAAAATATCGATTTTTCCGCACGTTAGGAGTTTTCCAAGTAACGTACATTTTTTTCAGCAATAATTTATACAATAAAAACTTTGATAGTAAAATTAAGACAAAATGTAAACTTTCATATCTGTATAGAAGTTTGATCAAAAAGTAGGGAAAATATAAAACATTGCTTTGCAGTATAAGACATTTTTCAACTCAGCGTTACGCTGAACAGTTTGTTTATTTTTGCAAGCTTTTGTGAAGCACATTCTAGACGTCAAACTAACGTTTACGCATATACGTCAGTAATATATACATTCAATGATTCGTTTCGCGTCGTATATGTTATGTAACTTTTTATTGAATTATATTCAATATTCCTGTTTACGAAAACGAGATAATCTCGTTTCGTCATTTCATTTCACGATTTCAAAGTAATTCATTTTTACTAAAGAATATAGAGCGCATAAAAATATTTTGTCCATGCGATATCAGCATGATAGAAATAAATATCCAGTAATAAATCGGAATATTTAATCCTTCTTATTTTCTAATTGCCACTTGAAACAATAAAGCTCTCTTATTTATACACACCAATGAAATGAACAAAAATTGTTATAAAAACCGTGCGTTTATTTATAGCTACATATCGAGTTCTACCATTAATGAAAATTGCATGATTGTGCAGGAACAATAATTAGACTGGCATAATCGCACGATATTCAAATCAAACGAGAGAATCGCTTGTCGACGTTTCTTCATATTCAGGCTCGACTGAGTGCAGCGATATGCCGCACATACAGTAGATGATTCGGAAAGATATGCGAAAAGCGTGGATCACAGGCGCACCTCATGTAATAGAGTCATATTTTCGGCAAGATAACACGCCAGGAATGCAAGCGTAAAACGCAAACCTTTTTGCTCGTCGGCCCAGCGCGATATCGACTCGACTCATATTTCTCGTCGCATTCTTTTTTATAACTGTCATCGTTGCTACACACCGCGAACTCTCCACGTGTACACCGTGCACTTTACACGGAAGTCTGCGTGCGCACAGCTTTTTCGATTAGCTTCGAAGCGGAAAAATATGCGACACTATGACACACGCCGTATGCTCCGCCTGTATTCAGACAATGATTTATGTCCTGCTACGAAAAAATACATTCATTTCAAGTATCACACTTATATTTGCTTCACGAAGCTGCGTTGTTTTTGCGCGCATCAGTCGATAAGCTGATATCTCAGACAAAAACAGTTTAATTGCATTTGGATAATTTTCTATGGAGAAAAAAGTTTATTAGGTGCCATTTGAAGAAGAGCTTTTAGTATTTACACGCTTTAATCTTAGTTGTTTCATGTTTTATGTACATAAAAAAAACTAGTTGCTTTATTCTTTATTACGTTTGTTTGTTGTCTTTCTTTACTCAGTTGTTATAATGTCGACTTGAAGACATAAAATAATGGAAAATTCAAACTTTCGAGTAATTATATTATTATTATTGCTTGATTCGTTTATTTAGAAAAGTTTGTTATCATTAAGGGAACGTTCATTAAGTGACATTGATATAATATCAAGTTTGTGTGATTACGATGAAACGAAGCAGATAGTAAAGCTTCGTATAGGTCTAACGTTTTTTCTGAGGTAAATTTCTAATTGAAGTCTCCGTTCTTAAAATCTAATGTCAACTTGCTACACGCAAAAGCACTTCAATTTATAACCAACCTATAATAATTTTTCGTTAGCCTAGAAATTAAATCGGCTTTATATTATGCAGGTAATGATTTAGGTTGACTTAAAAAATAAAATTCTAAAACGTAATTTCGCCTTGACATATTTTGCGAAATGTTTTTTCTGCCTGTCCGTCTAAATGTGATAAATCGTTACGGAAACCTTAAATAAAAATATTATTGCTTAATCTGAACTGAATCATTCAAAATGAACGCTTCGTCACTTCCATTACCCGGTAAAATAATTGTACCCAATTTACAAGTACAAAATGTTTTTTAACTAGAAGTATACTTAAGAGAAATCAATGCATTCACTCATATTCGCATTCTCAATTATTTCATAATTATTCAAAGTAAATTTTAACGTTATTTACTCAAATTGGCAAAAATTATATTACTTGCTTATTCAATCAAAATGAATAAATTCTTGGTCACTAAACAATAACAATAACAACAACAACAACAACAACAACAACAACAACAATAACAACTGATAAGCTTGCTATCATAAAATTTTAAACTAACAGTCTTTTTGATTTGGAAATGTAATTTTTATCTTGATTTCAAAGTAAAATGTTAACTATAAATTGATTGAATCACTCACTTTTTGCCGAATTTGAATGAAGTTCAATTTAAAAGATATGAAGAGTATTAAATTCCACATATTCACCAGTTCGAAACTTCGAAGTTTCATATGGAAACGAGCACAACCTGGCGTACTTTATGACAAATGTAACTGCCGTTGAGAAGACACCCAACCTCGGAAACCTTCGCGTGTTTCGCAGACATATTCGAGTCGATTTCCGTGATGCGTGAATCAGCATCGCATCCGCGCCACCAACTTTCGTTTCCCCTTGCTTAAACCCTTTCAAGCCGAACACAACGTCAACAATTATCGCGTCCGTACGATCTAAATTACTATAATTTTTTAAATGCAATAACACCTTCTGATCCTCGTTTTGAGCATACCTTTTGACCTTATTTGAATTTCTTTCAACAAAATTGCTCGTTTATTAGAATACATTTCGAAAACGAAACGTATAATAAAGTTAAAAGTAATGCTGTTATCAGACACGCCGTGTAAAAAATAAGTCGGTGCATTTGTTCTTGCTGAGATTTGAATAACTTCAAAAAGATCATCGTTTCATTTAAAGTAGATGCAAAAAGCCAGTGGCGATTGTCGTAATCAGTAAATCTGCAACAAAAAATATCGCTACGTTAGTATGCAAGATCGGCAATCGAACGAGAACGAATGTTACCACGAGAATACGCGACTTCCACATTATCTTGTTCTCCATTAAACGGCGCTTGTCGATATTTATTATGCAAAGAGCGAATTCTTGTCTCGTTAATGTTTTATTCATTTTATTCGAGCATCGCAGTGATTGAAACAAATTCCCGTTTAGCTTTGAGCAAATACTTTTCAGATCATAAAATTGTTCTGGTGTTTCAAAGACAGGTTTTAATTAATCAATTTAATTAATCAAAACTAAAATGAGAGCAAAATAATGAGATGTTCTATTCAAACTACTATGAATTGATGAAACAACAGCTCTGCCATCTGTAAATCAAGTTTAATTAGACTAAAAATATTTCGCGTTACATCGCAGTAAGTATTGCTCCAGTTGAATAATTCGTCTCAATCAGTACTCATTACTCGATTACGAGCAACAATTCATTATAACGCATGTCAACGTACCTGATTCCCTTTATTAGCAGGATCATTGATAGCAATTGTGATGCGTAATGGAAAGCGTTTCAACTTCGTCATAGATCAGTTTAGTAAACTTTGGTTTGAAACAACGTAATTTAAATTCGACATAACTTATTTTACATGATTCAAAGCACAACATCAAAAATATCGAATCTGCGCTTCGTTTCAAACATATATTTTGATTATAAATATACGTTTGGAAAACGAATAACATAGAAACTGACACACATTTTCATACAAAATTTATCAGGTATCACAGTATATAGCTCAAAGCAAAAAATGATGATTTATGACGAAAATTCATAAAATTATGTGAAAATTGCTATTGTAAAAGCTATAAATTTGCTATATATAAAATATATTAAACTTTATTACGTAATTTTTCTCATTGAATTGCAATCACATAAATTATATTACGAGACATATATATAGTTATAATTCTAAAACTATTTCAGTAAATTTTATATGAAATTATATAATAAATAGCGGTATATTTTTAGTAACTTAATATATAATATTATTATATACTAATACCCAAATTCCATTTATAAAAGATTTTTCCATAAAGCTTTGCCGTATATTCTCATAAACAATATGTTTATTTCATTATCATATATTTTACCTACGTCAACAAATATTACATCTGAGCTGTGATAAAAAACGTGTATAATGTAGATAATTATCAACAAAATATAAATTAGACAAAAAAGTTTCGTGACTATTTACACCGTAAAATACACATATATTATTACTTGCATAGAGTTATACAAACTTTTAATTTAGATTCATTAAGAAAATTAAACGATTAAAATATAAATCATTTTCGTTTTTACGTTAACATTCGAATAGCTATATTCTTGCAATTGAGTTTATTCAGTAAACTGGTAACATATTTTGCATCCCAAAAAAGTACGTCATACAACCATTATATATTTGATTTACAGTATCCATAAAACAATAATGTTATATTAATTTTTTATTAACAAAATGTGAGAAAAATTAGCTTTGATAGATAGAATTTCGAGAAATCATATCATTTCCAAATCGTGCACAAACAGAATTGAAATTTTAACGTTCACGTATAGTAACTGTATAACCTTCTATATGACAAACGTAAAATCATGTTAATCGTACGCGGCGATTCGTCCGTAAAATGCACACGAGGAACGTTACATTCGCTTGCATTTCGCTGAAGAAAATAATTGCTCGTGAAACACAATGTCGAACTGGGTATCGCGTATTTGCCTGCTCGAATTTCATTGCGAGCTTATTCGAGCAACTCGAACCAATTAAATATTGATTCGGATACCAATATACTTTCCATTCGAACTATCTCAAGTAGAAAAACGAATGATGGTCTTAAATTATTTACGCAAATGAATGATCATTTTCATACATCAAATATATTTCATGAAATTTCAACTGAAATTGTAAGTTTTTCACTTTTTTTCTTTCTTCCTTGTTCACACAGAAACTCCATTTTAGCCCGAAAAAATATGTTACACGTATGTTCCGAGGCAAATAATTTATCGACATGCAACGCGAAAAACATCGTAATTAAAAGTATAATTAAATAACTTGCGCCGAATAATGACCTGAAAGATAACTAAATTAGCGCAAGTACAAAATTCTCATTTGTTCATGCCATGTAATTAATTTAATCGATTTTATAATTGGTTGATTTAATTAATAAAGAATTGATTTATGAATTCGCTTGCTATATGAATCAGCGGCATAAGATGATATGATGCTCATTATCGTATCACTTAGAAACCATAAAAATTATGTTCATTCACACATCCACCGACCTCATAAAAAATCTATTGTATTGAAAGTTTACTTACTGGTTAGTTCTTTGCAAGCGCATTTGCACGTTGGATTTCATGCTTGAAATCTGTCGGTACGATAACGACATTCAGCCAGAATTAATAATACTTTTGATTCTGACTTTGATCCAAGGGTTTGCTTCCTTTTTTATTCTTCTCGCTTCCTGATCACTGCATGTTTCGGATGTTGTCCGTTTTACTCGATTAAAGTGTATATGTCGAGAAATATAATTCATCTTGCCTAGTCAACTATTTAAACGCTAACTGTGCTACGAAGCATTTATAGTTTGCAGCTTATCCATCAATATTTAATAATAGAACATTTTTGTTTGAATACTTTCAATCTTTTGCGGCCGACCGCTGAAACAAAAATTGCAATTTAGTTAATTGATTTTATAAAGCATATTAAAATAATAATTCATATCTTGAAGAATATTTCAAAATAACCATTCATTTTTTAAAGTATATTTAATCAATTTCAAAAAAAGACATCATGCAATAGTAATTGAAATAAATGAAAAGTACATACTCCATGTTGTCATCAAAGCTGGATGAAAAATTTGAAGTGGAATTAAGAATTATACAATATAATAAATTAAAAATGCAATGTAAAATATTAAAGCGTCAAAATAAAATATTTATATCCATTACAACTGAAAAATATGCAATTTTATTTGAAAACAAGTTTCTAATTTATTTTCATTTTAGAAAAAGCTCTTTTAATATAATTACAAGTAAAATTGATTTTATTTTGGATTTTCATCATATTTGACAAAATTTAATTATATTTGAAGAGTATAACATTCTAAAGTACAAAACAATTCACTCCAAAAATTCGTAAAGAATTTAGTAATTCAAAATAGTTTCAATAAGAAATATATAATCGAAAACTATTTACTCAATTAGTTAACATTATTGTATAAATTTATGTTATTATATATATCCAATATATTTTCAATGTTTGTGTTGAGAAAAATTATCCATACTAAAAGTAATAAAGCATTCATTTTCATTTGGTTAAGAAAACGAATCAAAATATTTACATATAAAAAAATATGCCTAAAAAGAGCTAATATTTATTTCGCAATTCAATGTTTATAGTATTACACAGAAACACTGTAATGATTTATACGGTTCAAAAGCTTGCGTTATTGCCACGTGGTTGGTTGGTCATGTGTAGGCCCTAAAAGCTTGCTATGGACATTGAGACGAGTCAAGATTCAAAGCAGTATAATGTTCCGTTTCCAGCCGTTTCTGATACCTCTGGATGGCTTTGTGAAATTTCCTCTACCCAGTGCATCAAAAAGCTAGAAGAACAGTCGCTGTTGCTCAATACTTGTCGCATTTCATCTAACCATCTTGTTCTTTGATGCGTTTTTCAATCAATAAATTCTGTTCGTGAAAACAATTTCGAAAAATATCCGTTTTCCTCTATGATATACGAAATAAAAATGGCTTATAATGAATATTTTATCTCGCCGCACATAATAAATCTGTTTCTTAATAAAACACTGTACTAACGATTGTTTTAAGTCTTTTAATTATAATTACGCTGATTACTTTTTTATCGCATAATTTTCCTCGATATTCAAATTCAAGCACTCAACATCATGCAAAATCAAAAGTATATTTCCCTTCCAAATAAACATCTTTGTCCAGTAATTACAGACCGCGAGAACAATGTTTTTGATTGCAAAATGTCGTTCACGAACGTATTGACGTCTAATTAAATTATATTGTAATATTCGAACAGCAACGAAGTAGAGCTCTCTAAATATCGTGTTGAGTAAACATTAGAAGTAAGCTTGGTGTTATAGACTCGAAGTTGATACGCATTTATGTATGCAAATTCGCGCAATTCGGAACGCGCGGAGGACTTTTCATGTCTAGTGATGGAATTGGCCATTATTTCTATTAGGCAGTTGTTAGGCGCAGGGACGTTTACAGGAATGCGAATTCGCTAATCACGATTCGTTTGTAACCATTAGCAAGGCGGCGCCGAAAGGGCAGTAATCGTAAATTCACATTAAAGCTTACACGCATGATAATCGCAACCAATAGCGTCACCGTGTTGGCTTTCTCCAGTAAACCTCTCGGACTCTAATAGGCTTACGCGGACTGTGTGGTCGAATCGACTTGTATGATGTATGTTATGATTATGATGAGAAGTCATATCTTAACCAGATTACTTACACTTGCGTGTCCGCATTCAGATTACGACGGTAAATGTCTTGTAGCGAAACCAATAGAGATGCATAGTTTTGGAATCTAATTGTATTAACGTAGAGCGATAAAAGTTAAGTCAAAAAATTCAACTCGTGGTTGAATAGAAATCTTATTATTCAGATTTAAAGAAGATAACTTCATTAAATTAGGGTGAATGTAAAAATTAATATATCATTATGAGTTTCGATCATTTTTGATAATTTATATATTATATTTCTATTTAATTTATCAAGTGATGGGAACTGTGTTGTTTTAAAGAGCAATTAATATCTTTAAATCACGTTTTAAGGACTATGGAAATATAAGTATGAGTCAGCTTAATGAAAATGAACAGGCTGGTCTATTAGAAAATAACCGTTCCGAATCAATCAAAAAGAGTAAAGACATACATCGAACTAGTTGAAAATCGGTCGATTTATAATTATAGCGATGAGCATAAAACACATCGGATTGGCGTCTTTTCGCGTAAACGCTGTGTCTGGTGATAATCTCGGCGTTAAGTGTATCGGAACACGCAACCCTAGAATCAGGTTAGTGACGTTATAAATCAGGCAGCCTTTGCTCTCGAATCGTAACCGACTACATAAAAACTTTGGCATGATTTGTGACATGTACATCATACAATAAGTCGTCTGTGTAGCACTCTGCATTTTTCATGTCACACAAATCTCCCAATACAGTACAATATCAAACCCTGAAGTAAATTACACATTTTCCATTACTTAGTCCCCAACAAATAGTTTTGTTACGCTGCATGAAATATTTCAACTGCTATTCGGTGAAAAAAATGTGCCTTGCTTATTGCTCCATTTTATTGCACAGTAAATTTGTCACGTCAGGTACTGAAAGCGAAATGGCTTTCATTTCATAAACGTCACGCGAAAATTAACGTTTTCTCGGTATTTTTTATTTCCAGAAAACTTGTATGAGAATTAATATATAGTTGAAAATAAAACTCCAACAACGAAATTAACAACATCGACAAAAATCTTAATAAACATGTGGACTAGTGAATTAAAAGTGTCTGGAAGTAGTGTGCTGTGGTAAGAGAGAACATTTGGAAAATCAAGTTGACGTACCATAGCTAAATCTACCAAGAGGCACTCTCACATCCACATAACCATATACTATCATACGCCTTCATATGCTAACATATAGCTTAGCCGTTTTTTAACAGCATTTTATGCAAATCCAAGTCATTCGAAATACTTGGCTGTTCGCGTTAACTATATTTTGTGCAACTGTCACTGAGCCTCGTAAATTTATGTAAACTGGATTCCGTGTTAATTGCCTTTGATCTCAATTTGTTCGAATTAAAGCAACGTTAATTTCGCGCACATTTGCATAGACCAAATATTATGTGCATCCAAATAAACATCATTCTTAACACGTTGCTGACAAACCTTAAATTACTTCAATAAGATAACAATCATTTGATTGTTTTGGAGTGTATCACTGAATAGGTGATCAATGTTTTTCATCCGGGGAAACAATTTTCAACCTTAACATGGATTCGGCGTGAACCTAATTAAGCTTAGGTGAATGCAATTGACTAAATGAAGCAGACATTTTATTGTTTGGATTTAATTAAAAATTTTACCATCTACCATCGTGCAATTTTATTTATTAAAATTACATTAAATTAAATTGAATGTAAATATGATTAGTCTTTTTATATTCAATATTATTTTTATCTAGTTAGAAATAATCAGGTTTAACGAGATTTTATTGGAATAAAGAACAGAACAGGTCAGTTATAAATCAGGGAAAAACATATATTATCAAATTTAACCTTGATCGACTATTCATTTTACTTTATATATAAATTCTTATAGATTTCTTTATTTTAATAAAAATATTTTTTTATTCAATTCTTCCAAATTGAGCATTTACTTAATTTAATCAACTTTTAATCCAAATTTTGCTTCATAGCAAGAGCACAATTTAAAAAATCATAAAAATTGTGACATTTTTATTGACGTTTATATTCACTTCAATAAATAAAGTATACTTTTGTTCTATTATTATAATGCACTTTTCCGAACACATATATATATAATGATTGTCAGAGAAATTTACGTCTAATATTGTGGTTCTCATGACGTTAGAATCAGTTGTGAAATCTAGGTTACGTCAATCAAAGTGATTTTGATATTGTCGTTAATAATAACATTAATACCCAGACGGATTTGGTCAGAATACGACCCAGTGAAGTGCAAAAAATTGTTGGCCGGCAATTTTACGGTGGTTTACGGTGGCAGGTTCGCGAATGGGTTAGCGATAATTTTTGCGCGGTCTAGTAGATAATGCGATGCGCGCACCTGTGAGAGCGCTGCAGTGCCGAAACCGCAACGCCGTCCCAGCGTGTATTTATGCTTTTGGAGTTGCGTCCCGCCGATTTCGGGACATAAGCCCGTGGCTGACATTCGTTACGCTTTTCAAAATGTGCAATGCGTGCAACAACTAATCTTTTTAATGCCTGTCCGGCTGAATACCAAATGCGAATCGAAAAATCGCTTAGGCGATGTATTTTTTGCGCTTTTTTTCCTCCATTTAGTTATGGTATATGGTTTAGAATCGAATATTAATGAATGTGGATGATCATATTTTTCAGCAAACTTTTCATTAAACATTTCTCGGAAGGAAATTAAATGTAATTTATGGTTCAATGAGAACATTTAAATCTCTCTTTTTCGCAAAAACATGATGAGTGGATGATTGGACTGATAAAATATTATGATTTTTCGTTACAGCTTAATTTATCGGGACACGCGACCAGAGCCGGCGATAAGGTGTTCGACCCTGCGAGGAGCTACAAGACTTCCGGTTGCCCCCAATCATCGGAGTGAGGCACGCTTAAGAATTGATCCAAAGGTTCTTGTCTTTGTCGAGACTCTCTACTCGAGACTGGGACGAGAGATTGCTGAGTTACTCGTTTACAATCGTATCAAGTGAGTTTCCATTTGTTCTATTCTTTCCCCCAACCCTTACTCAAGGTACAGTGGGAAAATATTATTACTTTTTTTGATCTGTAAACGAAACTTTAATATTAATACTCATTCGTATAACAAACTGCAAAAAATTAGCAGCAATGATGACGAGTTTTAATCGTAATTAATACTCGTTAAAATGTATCAACGTGGATTGTAAAATTTAAATTGTACACAAAATCCTTTTACAATTTCAAATGGAATGCAATTGAAACAGAAATTTGATAATTATAATAATGAAAAATAACATTCTTTAGCATTGGTAAAAATTATTTTTTTGTTATAAAATTACAAACTCAATGTTGGTAAAATATATAGTATGCTTTTACATTATTGCTGAGAAAGTTGAACAAATGAAATGAAATACTAGTAGTATTTCTTTACTCTTACTTCATATGAAAAACTTTTTAAAGAACTATACATTATTTTCTAAAAAAACACTGTAAACAAATAATGTAAAAAAACATAAATCAATAAATAAATCATTCACTACAATTTGTTTGACTTAACTGATTTTGTTAAGTCAATTTTTTAATCAATTTCACATTGGTAAAACCAAATCAAAATGAGTGATTTTAGAAAATAAAAAACATTTCAACCTCAATTTTTTTTAATTTCTGAATTTAATGAATTGTGTTTACATAAATAAATACAAAAATTGTACTCGCACTCAAAAATAAATATTTTATGTCAAAACACATAATCAAAATTTCACGCTGATGTATGTCAACACAAATGTACTATTTTAACGGTTAACAGATGTTGTATTATAAAAATAGTAAGATTTATACTAATTTTGTCAATTCATCTATCACAAGATTTATTTTATTGTTCTCAGTACAAAAACAACGAGCTACGATATAGTTTGAAAAATTATTTCTGAATAAGCAGACTGAAATTAATTAAATTAATTAAATTAATTAATTAAAGTTCAAATGATACGACCAGAATATAATTAAACTGGATGAAAGTTTATTTCTATATGTATGTTCAAATATTTATATTAAAATGGAATATATTGTCATACACACTGTATAAAATTAAGAATTGACTTGACTAACTAATGCAGTTAAAGTAATTTTAGTTTAAGAAAAAATCCATATAAATTATAAATGTTTCACGTTGCAGATATCGGATAGTATATTCATAATTTAAGAGAATCCCAACTATTTTGCCGTTTCCTCGGAAATAGTTTATTATCTTGTGGCAAACAATACGCGCAGTAAAACAAATTCGAAAACAATTAATTTTCATAATTTGAGATCAGTTACCAGGGAAATTTGTTGGCCGAAATGGCACATACATACTTTCCTATCTACTTTTGCATTCATAACTTTACATTGTGAAAATGTGATTTTCGTAATGCGAACTAATATCAATAATTAATTTGCAACTAATTGAGTTCCTACCAGTAACTTTTTGTTTATTAATTACAACAAACAATGTGATTCTTGGTCGGCGTTTTTTGTCATTCATTATTGTGTTAGCTCAGGTCTTTGGCTACTCTATACAGTGCACAATATAATCACACGTAATTATCAATCTTCCGAGCACTGCTAATAGCTTCCGTTTTAGTATGTATGAGCTGCGTAATATTGTCGCATCGCGTCATTATTCGCTAGCGACAATACCACGTTTTGAATAATCCACCTTCGACAATGCAGTGAGTCCACACATTTTGATCCGATGCGGTAATCGTATGTGGGATTGCAGGCTTTTTCTGCGACGCCAAAAAAAGGATAATTACTTCCGGCTTTGTTTATGCATAACTCAAACATGAACTCCATAGCCGGCCGGATCTCCAGTTATGCGGAAAAAGAACCATAAATTGAATTTCATTATCACACGAACTAGCACGAAATTACGAAAAATGGCATGAAAAAACAGCACCCGCCATTGTGTGCGGATAAGTTTAATCACGTTGGTGAAAAATCATCGACACTCGAGACACTTCATAATTGCAATTTGTTTTTCAATAATAACATTAACTTAATGGAACTTCGTGGTGAACTATTCGCCAGTAAGGAAACAAAATTAATTTTTCAACTTCATATCATTACGAGTCGCTTTAATACCTGATTCTCGAATTTCTATATATGTATATACTTTATATCTGTTCGGTTAACAAAAACAAAAAGGAAATAAAACACATCAATGACAGAATAGTATTTACGTCGTTCAACAAGTTCGATGCGCTAGACTTTTGCTTCACTGCACTATGCATCACATTGATTTATTCGTACCTTGAAATTTCAATTCCTTTTCAGCACAAATGCGTTCGCTGTTTGTCCAAACACTCTGCAACAAGCACATAACACACGAATCTCGGATTGTTCAAATATTTCATTTACTTGATTCCCTGCTCAATTATGTTCGATTAACATAAATAGGTTAATTTGAAGTCGTGGAAGTTGTTCTTTGTGCCGTTTGCACGAACACTTCTTTTCTCTCGAGGTGACATAATGTTTCGACAAACGGCTGAAAACTCGAGTGAAATGTTGCTCGAAGGAAGGCGTGCATGAACTGCAAGCAAATGTGGCCATTTGACAATACCGTTGTGAGCTTTTTGCGAGTCGTTTTGGCAGGAAAAATGCGCGCATCTGCGTTCCAAAAGAACATTTGAAATAACACCCGGAAAAGAACACTGCAGTTCACACTACAATCTTGTCAAGCGACTTGTTTTAATTATTCTTATAAGAGATGATCTACATAGAAACGCTGACTTTTGCGTGGCTTACGCGTTATTTACGTTACTCTGTGATCATTATCTACTTTCCGTCGACGAAAAAAGTCAATCGATGGAGCAAAAGAAAAATACTTTGCAGATGAAAAACTGTCGAAATGAAAGGATGAGAGAAGCAGTTAGTTCAACTTGGTCAGCTTTCATGATAGAAATTTTTAATTGCTAGATATCCACGTAAAAACAAAAGGATTCTATTATCAAAAACCTAGCGTCGCAAATGGGATACAAAGTAAACTAACGGCCTTTTTTAAAAATACCAGTTAAAAATACAAAAAGGAAAGTAAACTGCATGCAAAAATCTTTGAAAGCGCGCAGACCAAAGCAGAAGCTGAGGAACAAAATAGAATGTAAAGCTGGTTTGAAAATAAGCGTGCCGATGCTTTTAGAAGTGACGTCCGAGATCCCCTTTGTTAATCTATGTCGAATATTGAAAATAACTGTCCGAGTCTGACGTGGGCTCAAACTTTTCTATTCCGTCTGGAGATTAAAACTTGAACCTTTCGTTTTTTAGTTTACTTCCGAATAAAAATCGGTCACCGGCGTGTGAATGTGCTCATGACACTAATGCGCCGTTTGGAATTGATCTCGTCAACAAAGACGCAACATGCGATAGCCACATATCGACAAATGACCGGAAACTTATGTTGGCCAGTAGAGCGATCGTGACATTTCTCATTGATCATTTGCACCGGGCACAGTCGAACGAGCGAATGTCAATAATATGTATGTGTGACATATGATTCAGACATACTTAGGGCAATCGAGATGTGAAATTGCTTCTCGTCTATCATCGACTCAAACACATTTTTATCATTTCAATCTCTCGCATATCGAGATCTTACTGGCAGAGCGCACATGTTTCATCCTAGAGTACTAAAGAAAAAGCTATTTTTTTCTTTGCCTTTCGTTTTATTCCCAACTAGAAAACTGTTACCCAATGTTTCATTCCCAAGCGAAGTATCAATATCAAGATCCTCGCCTAAGACAAAGAATCAATAGTCATAGTTGAGCGCAACGTTCACTCCTCGCCGAAATTACTTAAAACTTCTTTGCGATCTAAAAGTATATCATTTCCAAAGCGGTGAGTTCTTCGTCCCGACAAAATGATTGCGCAAAACTTTTGGAACGAAACAAACAGTTATATTGATTCACAGCTCAACTTCGAACGCTCTTTTTTCGTCGTTGCTGCTTTCCTAGTCAAGCGAGCTCATCGATTGAAATCATTTTCCGCGTCGATCGTTTCACTGTCAAGTTAGCGTCGCTTTGATGAGAGTGTCGTAAAAAAAAGGTGCGATCTATTATGCATACGCCGGCGGGTCGATTTATCTTCTCACAACGACCACACCGATGCAAGAATGATTCTTTACGCTCAATCATTAATCAAGCAAACATAACGCCCGGTGGAAAATATTTTTCATTAACTCGTACGTTGATATCCATTTCAAGTTGGATGAACGCCAACGAACGCTTTTTAAACAAGTGCCATTGAGAAGCGACCCATTCACTGGCGCTCATTTTTGACCTGCATTCGTACCGGCCAATTATCGCCTCTATCTCTATATTTTGCATTTCTAACGATAAAACAAACGCCAATTCTATTTATATCCTCATAAGTGCGCAACTTCCGGCTCTTTCATTAATAACTGCGAATTATAATACGTCGAATTTCGCTCGTATTAATTTATTCGCTTATTCTTCTTCTTTTTCGCACTATTCCCACTAAGCAAATTTCATTTCGTCGGTTGCCAATTACTTCTCACAAAGCGCCATCCACGAACGAAACTCCGAAATGCTCTAAACTTTTCTGTTAGAAACGTTCAAGCAGCTTCATGCGGACATAATTAAGCACGCCCTCAATTATAATGATGCTGCTTCCACAAAGCGCGTTCGATCAAGTTCACTTTATCCTCCTTGATAAAGGGATGTACATTTCCAGCTTGATTTCCAAGATTAGACAAACCCAAAATGTTTATCTCTTTCGTCGTCGCGTTTCTATTCGTGCAGGATCGTCAAGCTACGACTCTCTATCGGAAACAGTGACACAGGCTTCGGCAAAGAAACACAAACCAAATCGCATCCCAAGTTCGATTAAGGCAACATTGCATTCCGCATCGACAGACAATCGAGCTTTCCTGTTTTTTAAGCCAACGAGTTTTCGCTTTACAAAGAGAACCTGCAATGAACAGACAACAACTTTGAAGCATTTGTGAATGTTACTATTTAAAATCCATTCATAATAGTTTATAATTCAACTATGAGAAATGTTGTATCACTATATTCATGGAAAATATTTTGTGAAGTTTAAAATACAATCAAAAGTTTACCAAGGATCATATTTCATATGAAACTTCCAGAAAATCCGCCAAGAATAATGATGCCATTATTTATTTCTAATTTTACAGTTGGCTCGCTGTGGATTAAATGATCATAAATAATACTTCTTGCTATTTTTTACACGGTCCGTCGAGTAATAAGTAATTTTCATTGAGGAACAATGTATATTGAGAATAATGCATTATTAAAACGATTAATGTTCGCTCGACAATTTGATACAACAACAAATTTTAGTTCCCAACTTTATTTTATATAATTTAAACTAAGCTTCGTTTGTTTAAAAGCGATATTTCACTAATAAGTTTTAATCTACATATTTCTACAACATAAAATCACTATTGAAAGCTTGAATAAGCACATATAATGAATTTAAAGAGCCTTATATCGTTATCTAAACTTCAAATTCAAATCAAAGAAATTGCAATATTTAAATTAAATACTTTCAGTACACACTCACAAAAAATCATGTTTGGAATCTCGATCTTAAAATAAAACCTTTTTTCTATGTACATTAAGATAGAACAAACTTTTTACAATACTTGTTAGTAATCGAAGCGATGAAATTTTCATAGCATTAAAATTGGCTCTACAAATATTTATCATGTATAATTTAGATTACCCTTTAGTAACTCTCAAGTGATGTGATGTCATCATCTTTGATGTTTTTTTGCGCAGACGTGTGGTTCGTTACGGTCTTTGAATATCACGCGCCGTGATGAGACGGTTGAGTGATTTTTTGACAAGTTAAACAAGTCTTATCTCTGTTGGCTCGTGCTTCAAATGGTGCAGGGATGTTTCGTCACGCTGACGAATACAAGTACGACTCGTTTGTCCCAACCGAAACTTCGACAACTAATTATTTTTCCAATGTCGTTAATCCTTAGCGTTCAATCGGCTGTTCTCAATTAGTGTTGTCATTTTGCATGCTATGCGCTGTCTCCGGATCGAATCGTCCATTTATTTTTTCAATTTCGTATTCGATCATTATATCTTCTCCGAAATAGCTTGTTGTTTTAAACTGCGTTACCAGATAACGAAGAGACATTTTTCCGCTGACAGTCGTGCAATCGGCACTTGGTGAAAAGAACATCAACCTTCTTCCGTCGTCGATCCTTTTACGTAATGAGGAGCGTCGTTTAGTAGCACCACAAAAGCCATCAATTCCATCTGAAGATACTCCAATTCTCTGTTCCCAGATGGAAGCGAGAATTAAATTTTCGGACAAAAGACGCTGCTAAAAGAAAATAAGAATTTCCCTGCCGTTGCCCGAGCTACGATTAGAACCATGATGAGCAGATGGCTTCCTATTCATATAATCAGTCGTCTCGAACATTCCGCAAATAAAATTTCTGCATAGAAATCGAAATTACTGATGAAATTATTTTTCCAATGTTAATCCGATTCTTGTTCTGTGGCTATTTGAATATTATTATTACTCGGAGATGTAAGCGAAAACATTGATGAATCTGAATGTATGTCTGGAATAAGCTTTTGAATAAATTGAATTCGTTTCGTTACACTGAAAATAAGTTAATGTTTAAAGTCATGATTTATTAGTTACTGTATAATTTATTGATATTCTCAGAGGTGTATTAATTTACAGAAACCTTTTCGTTTCATGATGTTAATTTGAATATTTCAATATGTTCATTCGCATTAGTTCACAGAGTATTTTAAATGCTGTTAAATTGACTTGCTTTCCTTATAATTAAATTTAGCGGAAAAATGATATTGTACTTGCACTTGGCAACCCAAAGCCTTGTCTTTTTGAGCTTTTCTGAGTTGGTAAGTTGGTGGCAACGATTTTATCCGCCCCATTAACTTACCAACCTGACGCAAGGTGACCTCACTCTTGTTTCTCCAATGAGAAGTAAAATAGTAAAAAAGTTTAACTGGGTGGCATTTGTCGGAGCATAGTTCAGATTTACTTTTTCATCTGGCTTCACTCGCTATTTTGTTTCGACTCGAATTAAACTGACACATTTTTTATCGCTAAGCATTAACTTCAATTTTTTGTTAATTCTTTGAACTTTTCATCTGAATTTAGTTATCACAAGTAAGATATCATAAACTTTCTCTGATGTATTCCGAAACAAGACTGCGGATTTAAAATTCAAACATATTCAAAATTCATCGATAAAGCAAATCAAACTTCGAACACGATTAAAAATTTCCGTTACTTTTGCGTACGAACATATATACGATCAACTTCTACCAATTCATAATTACCAATATTCATATTTATATGTAAATAATGTAAAATCTAATTTACAAATATGGATGGTAGTAAATTTATAAATGTATCTAATGAAGCTTCCAGATAGAAGCTGTAGAAAAAGAGTGTCATTAAAAAGAAACTATTCCGTAAACATTTACTGTCAGTTACAAAACATTACTTAATACAAATGAGTAGCTTTAAAGGGACCGCTCGTACAATGAGCACCATACTATTAACTATGAAAATCCAATTCCAGTATATAAAACGACGAATTTTTTCTTAACGTGAAGTTGTTCGTGCAGTTTCCATATATTCATCAGCCAAAATTGGATTCTCTCGGTTAATTATATTGCCTCATTATAATTCCTTTTTCACTATGATTAGTAGAATAATTCGGAAAATAGTCCAGCTCCCATAAATTCGGTAACTCAATTACCACGACATCTCGTCAACTTCACGCTCAAAATTGCCTCCCGGCCATTCCGATATGCTTTTGATCGCAGCCGATGCTAACTTTAAACGTAAACAAAGTTACGTGCGAGGGCAGCGAGGTTTGTCGTAGGTGCGCAAGTAATGAGATATAGAGAGGTGTTAGGTAACACAATCGTCACCATGAATCGGCATAACCGAACGGCTGGCTTGCCTTTACGTAACGGTTACGCAAAGGTGCGCGATCTGTCGCCGCAGTTTTGCTTCTCGAACCAACAAAACAGTTACACAACTGTCACGAAACGAATAGACGTGCGGGGCGACAGTGCATGAGCATGCGCAGCGCAGTCGCGCGAATAGTTAGTTCGCGCGGACTCGCTCAAGTGCGCGTGTTTAGTAACTGTTGCATCGCATAATGGAGTGGAGTGGCGAAAAAGTCGTGCATTTGATCAAAGCTTACGAAGCGCTGCCGATCTTGTACGATACCACGCGCATCGATTACAAAGACAAGACAAAAAAGCGCGACGCCTGGGAGAATCTCGCGCGCACCCTCGAATGCGATGTCCGCGAAATTGAAAAGAAGATTCACAATTTGCGCGGCCAATTTCAGAGGGAACGGATGAAATTGCTGCGCACCAGCGCCACCTCGGGATTTGTCGTCGAACCTAGATGGTTCGCTTACAAACATTTGAAGTTCCTCGTGAAATACAATACCCTGCGCACTAACTCCACCAGGGATCTGCTGAATATTAACCAAAATGCAAGTTTCTATTTTGCTGATGGTAGAAAACAATTTCACTGCCTTTGGGTCGCAAAGCCGCTGGCTTATTTAAAAATAGTTTGAACAATTTTGTTTATGTTTAGTTGACTTTAACGAACATTGGTTGGTACTTTTGATCCAATTTAAACTTTCATACATCCGTGTATAATAATTTACGTTTATAAACAATACATTGATGTATTTGAAATAACAAAGAACCATTTTGTAACAGTTTTGCAAAATGATGAGTCAATGGTACTTTTGATCAAGTCAAAGAATCGTCATCAAGATTTTAAGTAGTAATCTTAGACATTAAAAAACATATCTAAGGCCTGTTATTCTACACCTAAAGAAAATATGTTTTCCTCCATTTTATCTTATCTGATGGGCAACTTTTCAGACAACGATGTTTAAATTCTAACTCATTTAAGTTGACTTACGTAAGTCTAATGAAACACGAGAAATTATTTACCTTGCTTGTAATCTTCGTTTAACATTACGACAATTTAAATAGAACCATTCTCGACGTGTGATAGTGTCTGTATAACTATTACGATATAAATTCGACGAAATTGTTATGTAAATGTCAGTAAGCAAATAACTCGTCTTGCTGAAGTTAAAACAAAATGTCATTATAACAGACAAAATGACACAACTCGCTTTGCAGAATGTAAATCAACAAATTCATAGACATAAGCTATAATGTTATCATAACTTTCTAAATTGCAAGCACAATTAAAGTCTTTTTGTTGTTACTATTTGCATGTAACGCTTCTGGTTAGCCAACTGAGCTTGAAGCAAAGCATTTAAACTATTAGTTACATTCTAAAGTAAGATCTCGGATCAACTGGTTAAGCTCTCGAGCAAGGATTGTCGGATCATGTGGTCAGAGAAGAATCAGAGAGGGGATAATCAAACAGTTGCAAGGTGAATAGGTTAATCAGATTTGTAACAAACATCCGCCGTTTTAGTGTCTCTGCCGAACGTTAAACTCAACCGAGTCTTAGGCGATGATTTAACGATGATATAATCTTCGATAACACTGTTCCTTCAGACGAAAGCAGCGAATAAATGTGCCATTAAACTAACGGTCGATCAAACGACTGATTGTATTTTATCAAGACGCCAATCACTTTAGTCGATCAATAATCCCAGAAACTAGGAAAAAGAATGCTTCGACTAAACGATTTATGAACTTATTTCACTCATTTCTATTAATTTATTACTAAACCAATTTAAATAAGATTAGAAATTTGTGATAAACATTCAATGTTTAATTGACATTTAAACTTGAAGTTCACTGTATTGCTTAAGTTTTCATAAAGAGCCAATTTTAATGTCACTTTTATGTGAATTTAAGTGAAGTTTCATAGAATAGAATTAAAGGAATTTGCATAATTCGTAAAAGCACAATATTTGCAAATGAAACATTCATATACACTGAGCGAAAAATGAGTAAATTCAAGTTACGTCAACTATAATATTAATCATTAAATTATGCAGTATTTTAGTTTCAAAACAAAACGTAGTAAAAATTCATTTGAATCAATCTACATGGCGGAGAATCAATTTCTAGAATTTGTTGTTGTTGTTGTTGTT
>JABFQD010000044.1:0-48455 GCA_022817045.1 Psix sp. ZL-2020
TGCAATAATACGTAAAAATATTCTATGAAGATACTAAGTCTGCGGTAGATCTCAAGAAAAGGAAATCAATTACAAGTAAATAAATATGATTATGCTCGTCTAATCTGGACTAATGATGAGCTAAACGAGACGTTCAAATATTAATTGCGATCTCATAAATTTTCGTTCGCGTTGCAGAATCAGTGCTCAAATTAACTTTCTCCGTGAACTAATGAGACGCACTGTCACTGCGGTTATTTATCCCACTCTAATGTCATGACACGTCCGATAATTTTGTTATGAAAACAATCGCACGATAATGTGTCTCTGGTCATTGACATTACACGCGCTTTATTTGTGTTAATACAGTCATCTATATATTGAACATTCGGCGCGACTAAAGAATTGAATATTCGCGTGACGCTAATTGTCGTCTCGTGTTGTAACTATGCGCTGACATTGTTTACCCAATTTTTGCCTATTTACATTATAATATTAAATGTCGTATCTCGCGTTAACAAATTGCATTCTTGTTTTGCATAAGAGATTGAGGTTTTTTTAACACTCTGCTAGTTAACATAATGTATCATTTACTATCTTTTTCAATCATAGATATTTGTTAGAATGAAATAATCATATAAAGCAATACAAATCATTCTACATTTTTGATTCATTTTTCACTTTATATCAACACATTTGATTAGTTTTGAATTCAATGCTCATTATACAACATTATTGATTTTATTAACTAAAATTTTGACTGCAGAATAATGAATGGGATATATTTAACTTATAATATATATTCAAAAAGGTTATAATTAATGAAAGATTAAGCATCACCCAATAATTATTTATGACCGATATCAGTTTGATGTCAATTTAAGCGATTTAAATAGTGAAGAAATGAAAGTACTTGAAATACCAAACGATCGAATCGCTTTTTCCGCACGAGTTGAAACACAACAGCAACATATTTCAATATCGCCTTTCGTCAGGTGGCGCCACATTGGTTCACAAACTCTGAAATCGCGATGACATTAATATTCATGCGACTAATGAAGAAAGAAGAGAATGCCCGACTGTAGGATCTTGTTGGTCGAGTCGTGAGTCATTTTTCAGCAGCAAATCAACCGACGTTCATGCCGAGCAGTAGATCGTTATGCGAACCGGTCGCAACGAAAAATCTCGCATACACGTTAAATTGTTAACGCAATTAATTTTAACGTTTAACGTTAATTTTTGAATGCAATTGTAGTGGAGATAACATCGTAGGCCGACTCGGTTCGCGGCATGCGCCATGTCTATATTAATCTCAATATCTCGTGACCAATCATATCACAACATCGCTCCATTTACGAGTGGTCGCGTCAATTTCGTTCCGCTTCATTTTGCACCCGCATATTTATGATTGCGGGTGAACAAAAATACTCGACTCGGCGGTTGTGAAAAAGCGTAATCTAAATTTTTGCCAAATGAAATTTAAATTTCTGAGACTCGTTTTCAGGCGGCGGAATACAAGCTCCTCTTGTAAATTTTTTACATTTTATTCACGACTCCACCCACGATCAAGTTCGCATGATCTGTAATCGTGGAGAATAAATTTTGCGAAAGTTTTGGATTCAAAAAGCCGACATTAAATCCCGATTGAGTTTACTTTCCAAACGAACTGCTGGGTCTTCGTGGGATTTCCTCGCGAGCACGCGAGGACGATGAAGAAAAACGGTTAGAAGCACGCACACACGTTTTGGATAATTTTGCCAAAGAAAGCACGGCTCGAGAGAGAGATCAGCGCATCCCGGTGCATCTGTGTACGTGACGGTTTTAAGCGGCGCGATTAAGATGCGAGCCAATCCAACCGTATTATTTGGCCGTTGTTATTTATAATTATTTAACGAGCGCGAGGAGCGTCGGAATTAGCGTGATTTGATAGCAAAGATTTATTAGGCCGAAATTGCCAGCACTCGGCTTCAATGGCAAAAACGATGGGGCCGTTTATAAATATTTAAATGCCAGCCGGCAAAAATGCGGTGCGCAGCTTTATCGACCGGCCGAGCACGTTCATCGCGCGGATAAATAGAAATAATTTACAATTGCATTGTGCAAGCCACTCGTGGCTTATCGCGTTTTTACAGCGCGATAAACGCCGCTATCTCTAACGCGATCTGATCAAAAGCCTATTTCGAAACACTGTTTGACTTGCCGATCCGAAATCCTCGCGCTTTCCCGAAAGAAAGAACGGGACCTCAGCTGAGCTAATACACTCTTTCCGATCCAATATTTTTATTTGTCTATTTGTTTACAAGTGCGTTCGATCGGTTTGACATAGCTGACACTCCAGAGTAACATTTTGCGCACTCGCGGCCGAAACTCGTTTACTTTCATCCAGCCATTTCAGCTGGCATTCGCAATCTAAACAACTAAACATTCAACGATATCGTAAAAATTCGTCCAAAGTCGATTAATACATTATTTATTCATTATAACTTATTTACTTATTTATTTCATTTTCATTGCTACGAAATAAACTCGAGCGCGCGAATCAAGAAAAACAAAATTTATGCAGTTAATCTATTTCAATCGATGAAAAGTGTTTTCTAAAGATCGCGTGTCAAGACATGTAACTCTGTTTTGTGGAATAATAGATATAACCAATTAGTAATTAATTGATGCAACGAGCGAGTTTTTGCGAATGATCGATCGTTCGTTCCGTCACACACGCGCGCTGTCAAAATTGCGGCTGTCATCGGGTCTGTGCGAACAGATCGCGACGCGAAACAAATCGCGCACTATTTCTGATGCCGGGCGTTCTACGCGGCTCGTTTAATTCACCTCGGTGCTCACGTTAACGCGAAGGGTTAAATGGTTCTTGAAACTCTTGTCACTGGCGCGGATCGCGTGAAGCCCGGGCGTCTTCGTCCGACGATCGCCGCTCGTTCCTCGAACTCGATCGTATATTTCGCATAGCCACAACATGGGTTGTGAGATATGCGTATGCAAATAATTTGCGTCGCACACTGTCCACAATCGACGTTTCTTCTCTTCGTCACTTATTTATGTCAATACATCCAGATTCCGGTGAGCTCGCAAGATATTTTCAAATCGACCGGTGAACATTGTGTCGCGTAAGCGTTGCGTGAACGAGACAAAATAATGTTAGCGGAGTCACAAAAGATGTTGCTTGATTGGTCTTGGAAATGTTTACGAGGCGAAACTCTTTGCTAGTGTAGTGATTTTGGTTACGGGAAATTTGACAGATGCGGCCGCTCGATTTGAACGACTCGATGTAATAAAACATACGGCTCCACTGCTATTTTAATCTTGTGTGGAAGTTATCTTTTCGTAGTAATCACGAATTCAGATATCGACTGGAAGATATCTCAGGGCTTCGGAAGAGAAGCGACTCGGTTTTCTAATCGCTCGAAAATTGTCGCTCGTTTTATTTATGGTAATGAGTGGCTTGTCGGTTTGGAATTATTAGAAAAAAGTTATACACAGACGTGTAATTAAATTGACGTAAAATTTATGGCGATTATTTAATTAACGAAAAAGAAACTCGATACAATCGCGCTGATTTTGACGATAAAAAATATTTAGCAAATTATTACAAGTTCCCGATGAAATCATAAATAAATCAATTATTTGCGAGTGTTTTAACCAATTAACGACAGTTTGTATATGAATCAGTCATTTTAACGATACCACTATAGTTTTGATATGATGAGATCACATTTATATTTGTATGTGTTGTATGTTTTATGTTTTGTTTTAATTACTTTTTATTGAAATTTTTTTACCAAAACCAACACCTTAATAAAAACCAAGACGCGTCTTTTTTGATTCAAGTTGAATTTCACAATAATTCAAAAAACACGAGGAATGTTTTTGACGTTTTTATTATAAACTTAAATGTCACTATATTCGGATAATTGTAAAGTTGAATTTAATGTTGAATATCGTTTATTTGTTATCGTTATTGAGCTTGTTGCAGTACAAAATTAATAAAACGTTTTTATACTGAAAATGTCAGAGCACAACGAACGGTCGCCCGGCCCGACGGAAATAACACACTCTGTTTTTCACTCTCACCACAGGAATAAACTTCAGAAGCACAAAAACAAGTCTTTAGAAATTTTAAATTAACATTTGCATAATATTCAGAATGAAATCATAAATCACGTATTTGACTTTGTTATTACACCGAAATAATTTGACGTGGTCAATGATTATTAATTTATTCTTCACACGACACTCATCTTACATAAATTTGTTTTAATTACAGCGATTAAATAAAAAAGGTATTAACTTTATTATAGTATATTTGTGTCATCCCGGTGCGTTATAAATATTTAACAAAAAGAGAACTCGAATAAATTCCGTTATTTACATATTAACTTTTATTTTTATTAAAAATATCTCTTGAATTCTTCTCCGAAAATCCAATGGAATGTAGTTTTTGGCTCCTATAAGTTTTCGACAAATGTTTCTAATTTAAGCTGAACGAACGACTACGTTCAGTAGCCGACGGAAGGATGAATCTCGAAAGGCCAATGGTTGACCTAAAGTATCTTAACTATAATAACATTCTTTCCACAATCCCCTTTTGAATACTTTCCAGAACATATTATCTTCAATATTATTTACTTTAGGACTGTTGTTCTTAAAGTTCTATAAAAATATCCATTTAATGTTTAGTAATTTCTGGAATAATTTTTTCCATCACTAAACTTATAAAACATAATTGTACATAAATTCGTAACATATGTTATTTTAGTAGGTAAAGAATACATTTTTCATTACTGTGAACAATAAGCATTAAAAATAATGCAATTATAGTTAAGTACTTTTAGTGTAACTAATGTATCATATATAATGTACTTCTGTGTTTTTCGTTGTTTGTATTTTTCAATTAAAATAACTGAAAATGCAAAATTTTTTCTAAGTTTACATACAGAAGGTAATTATTTTACTGTTGACAGCTCCAAAAACGAGAGTTTGGAAAATATTCCAAATGTATTTGGAAATTATTTTGCTTGCATCACGTTTCAATTCATTTAATAATTACTTTTATCCCGCATATATGAACAATAAATAAAAAACATTGTATATTCGTATGAACTTACGTTTCATAACCCAAAATAACTGCCACAATGTGTCGAACATATTAACGTCGGATTGCCCTGATAATACACCGCTTTTCAATTATGACTGTTATAAATAACTAATTTTAATGTTAAATTTTGAATATTTTACATTAAAACAGAAAGATAACAATAACGTACCAATAATGAATACTTAATCCATGTCGCGCATACTTTTTTTATTCTAATTTTTTCATAATCAGATATATTATAAAAGTTTAATTGAAATTGTCAATATTTAATTTTTTAGTAATAAATTTTGCGTACAAAAAATAAGATCAGAACGAAATTCATTTGTCTCATTTCATTTATCTCACGATTTTCATTTTTCTTTTTGTTTTATTTCTCACTAGAATACTACTAGTATGCTACGTGCTAAGAATGAAATGTAATGAGAAGCATACGTTGCCCAAGGAACTTAGAATACGTCCTAAACTGATTTCAGTAAGTACTTAGTTTTGATTTTTCTCAATAGTTATTGGTAAAAATCTTGGAAAACACAAAGTAAAATTGTATGAAGAAATAAATCTAACAGGAATAAACTTGAAAGAAATGAGAAATACACTTAACTAAAATGATTTCTTCAGTGAACTTAAAAAATTATAAGTCTTTGAGTCACAAGCGGCACGTTGCATTGGGATGTAATTCCATACGGGAATGATAAACATAACGCGATATAACTTTCCACCGTACATCTGTTACTTTGCGGTTTTGAGGCTGAACCGTGTGGTTATCGCCAAAGAAAATTATCTTTCATTAGAACGTTATTCCTCAAACGTTTCATTGTACTGTTTACAAAAGATATTGCTGCAAGCACAATATCGGCTGAGATTGAAAAATGCAAAGCAAAATAACTTGACTTGAGCGTACGCTTCGTTTCAATCAGAGTTAAGTTCATTTCTGATTGTGATGTAATGTCTTTTTTATTGCCGTTCGTTCTGAGCGTCATAATATGTATTGTGACACATATAATTTTATTACTGTAATGATCGGGTTACTATTCGTTCATAAAAACGCATCGTAAAATCAGTTTAGAAACACCGCCAATTGATCACCGATGGCTAATAAAATATCGACACACTTATCAGCCTTTAATTGACAATGTAATAGACTAATAACGTATTTATATGGAGTATATGCTCTTTGATAACGCGTATTCCAGTTCATAACGTATCGTTGTGAATGGTTACGTGCTCAAGTATGAATGAAAACAACATTGTTCCCTATTCGGAGAGCACTTATACTCCTAAGTTGTTTGCGAGAGTTGACTTTTCAATCACCCGGTTGTGTGAATCGTTTCATTCAGTAAAACTTTGAGATTTTTTTACAGTTCCGCAAAGTTGTAACAAAGTTGAGAGTATGTAAAAACCCGGAGTGTGATTGGTTTTCAGTCTGTGTATGGGTTCAAGTGTAGAGATGTGGTTGAAGCAGCAACGGCTCGGGCGAAACGTACCCTTGGCTGAGCCATGAACACCCTGGCCGCGCCGGGGAACTCTGCGTGCTGAGCCACCGTAGCGGCTATATTTTCCAACAGTAGTGACAACTAGTCTCACTTCACACTCCGCGCACTTTATCTATCGCTTTCCAACCGACACTTTTCGACCGCGGCCTCTTGTCCCTGTTGGAGCCCCAAGATCTTATGTGACCGCCGGCAACAGACAAATCGCCAGCGATGGCCTGCTGGTCTGGTATAACGTTGGACGTCGTCGGCACGACGCTTCACTGATCCGAATCCGAAAGTCGCGCGCACTGATACTCCAATCGAACGAAAAAAATGGGGCGCCACTGGCGTCAGCAGAAGATTTGGCTGATGGCGATCCTGCGGCTCCTCATCCTGTTTCGTTCAGCATCCACGGTGGAGCATATCGCGCGAGCACGTGCTCCACGGGCTTCAGCCGCTTGCGAGATGCTGAGGGTACGAGCGCGCCACCCCTCGGCCGGCTATCCAAACACGCCTGACAGCTCTTCGTTTAATTCAAATAGCACACTGTTCACTGCATAACACAACAACGTTATGAAAAACACGACGGTCTCACTCGACACGCTTTCAACATTCGAACAAACGTCACGCGACGGTACGAACCGCGACGCCCTCTACCCGCTCACGCGGTCAAAACGTGTTGCGATCTCAAACGAACCACCGAACCGGTTCAATGTTTTCGTTGACGCTGCGCTCCGTTGACGCACGATCGCTTATTTTTTCTGCTCGACCCGAAATTTGCAAATCGATGCTCTGTCCGCTCAATTTGCCCGGACTTGTCTTGGACCGCACGACGTTCGGACTTCGGGCCAGTTCAAACGAACGAGCGTCGCGTTCAGTTGCTGCGCTGTTCGCAGTCGTTCGCTAACTGTCAATCAGCGTGCTTTCCTCCGTGGTGGTGGGGAGTGGGGAAATCTGTAGGCACCGCCCCCGCGTGCCGGCCAATGCTCGCCAGCCACGCCCCCCGATTCTGGCGCCGCGACGGCAGGCCTGTGAATCACTGTGCTCCGCCATCGCAAAGCGCTCGGCAGCTCGCGCGCGCATGCCTCCACACACGCTCGCGCGTATGTGAGCATTGTCCGTGTGTGTGTGTGCTTGAGTGTGAGCGTGCAGTGACCACGAGGCGACGGTCTCGGCGCTCACCCCACCACCGCGCTCGTGTTTGCAGCCAGTTGGTGGGCTCAGCGAGCGTTCAGTTGGCCCAACTCAATGCGCTCAGTCGACTCCCAGCGACTGCCGCTGGAGGTACCCTAAGAGTTATGGGTTTTCGGATTTTTTCACCAGCTTTTTCTCTGTTTTTTTTTTTCATTTGTTTTTGTTGCTATTTTTTCCACGTTTTCTCCTCGCTCCTACCACAACATAGTTCCTCGACGAATTTCCTTTTTTTACAGTATGCTCTTCATGTCATGACTTCTAGTTTTGCGCGTTTTGCGAATAGTTGAATGCATTATTTATTTGATTAAGTGGACAGGATTGGAAATCAAACAGATTTCGTTTTCAGAGAAGTTCGAGTTTCTTTTAGAACGTCTTAAACTGTTTTTATGTTACCACAAAATATTATTGACGTGTTAAAGTGACAGTTTTTAGAAAAAAGTTTCTATAAATCAAGATACTTGATTGCGCCCCTTTAAAAAAACTTGGCCAACGTCATAATTACTTGCATTTATTTTAAAAGACTTTTTCTTATCAATTTATCAGTACGTTTTATACACAAAATATTATGAAAAAATAAAGCATTGTAAATTTATTTTAAGAATAATCGTCAATGTTAAAATGTTTGTTTTATTTTAACTATAATAAAAAATCAACAGTTTTGAGTTTCTTGATATCCATTAAAGAATGATATATATTTAATTTTATTGTTTCCAAAATAATTTACTTGATAATTTTAACTATAAAACCGATGAAATAAAAATTGCTTGTCAATTATTTAATTACTTACACACAGATCGTCTTAAATCAAGTAAGTTGAAACGTCAAAGAAGCAACTTTGCAAAATTAACTTTTTCAAAGGGATAGCGAGTCGGAACTGTCTTTACTAAGTCAAGCAGCTTTTTGTTGGCGCTACATCGACTTTATGGTTATGGTTGGAAATTCTACGGAAAAAGCAGCATTGTGTTAGCAAATGGTCCAAGAGATTTTTGAAGAGGCAGATTAAGCCAATGTTATCTGGGCGGCAGCCAACCGATAACTGCAGTTCGAAGATAAAAAAAGTTAAAAACAAAAATTAAGCAGTTGCTGAAACACAAACTAAGAGATGCCGCGGATTATCGAGCGGAGTAATAATGATTTTTTAACACTTTTCTTGTGATTTAAAACAACTTAGAAACGCGTAAAAATTGCGATAAAAATTTGTGCGGCACTTTTGTCTTCGAGTAGGTTTCTTGTAGTAGTGAAGGAAACGTCACGCACGAACGAGACGTTACATTGTAAGCATGTTCGTTTTTATGAGTAATGTATGCTTATACTTTAATTCAGAATAACAATTTCGACGATGCCCCTCATACGATATCACTTAGCTAGTTAATGCTATATAATTAATCAACTGAATTCGAGATAATGATTTGGGCATTTTTGTGACATCGAAATGTGAATTTCATGCTAAACAAGTCGTATTGATGCGCGTCTTTGAAATCGAGACAAAAAGCTGGAAAGCAACGATTCATTCGAGCATCGGTACACTCATGTATACATCTATAGAGTCGGAGAATAGAATTCATTAGCGTGCTAATTTGTCGCGCGCTGCATATAAGCCGGAATCATTAGGGCCGTGAAAAGTTTCCTTTATCCCCGCGCTGCGGCAAACATGAGAGTAACATTTAGAATAATCCAAAACTCATATATGAGTCTGTAGATTTATTTTGTCTCATCGCGGAAAGTACGTTATTAGTAATTAAAATCAACAGACATGATATAAAGTACGCTTTTCTGCTGACATAACTTTATATTTAAATTTTAACTTGAATAATAAATCATTTTTTATCTCCTTTCCTGTCACTTTTACTTAAAGTTAACCTGCGTTATCAACTCTATTTGAAATTTTTTCTCGAGCTTTCTTGAAAAATTTTTATAACGGAATTCATGTGGTAAGATCTTAGATATCATTTAATGTTGTAACCATTGTCTGTTACAGTTAATAAATAAGAAAATCATTGTTATTTATAATCGCAATAGAAATAAATCACATCAAAGTGATCGAGTATTTATGAAATAATGTATTATTCGAATTTTTGATTACATGATATCGATAAGCATATGTTTTGTTTGCATTTTAACACATCCTTGGAATCAAATACTCGCAGTACACTGCTCATATACTCTGCTGGCATACAAAATTTCCTCCCGTTCTAACAGTCAAGTATCTTTACAAACAGCTTTTACTTTACTAATACTAGACTTAATAACGTCAATAAGGTTTCAATATAAGTGAGAATAGGGCGCTTTATGTATCTTTTGCCTTTTGAGATCACGAAAACAATAAGTTTGGATACCTGGAATTTATATAGTCAGCTATTGTTATTGAAAATTTCTGATTTAGACTTTGAATTTCGAATAAAAGTTTGTCTCTAATGAAACGCAGAAACTTTCATGAGAAATTCACTCAGGTAAAGATTTTCGGTGTCATCTGACCGACGCAAAAGTTGTTTTTTCGAGGCTTCTATAAGATATGGTCACGAATAAAATGTATTAAGTTTGTAATTTTACTTTTGTTGATAAGGATGTATGTTTAAAAATTATTGTTTTCACTAATATCTGTTGTAATTTTATTTTATTACATTTTATTATTTAAACATAAAATTTCACAGACAATATTAAACAAAAAATTGAAATGTATTACTTAATAAAATAATACAAAGTATCGAATTATTATGTAAATAGGTATCAAACAAGAAAATAAAAATTCTCATTAAATTCTTCGTTTGAATCGAAACTAAAGTAGCGTTAGTTCCGAAAGAACAGAATAACTTAACAGAAACTATTTAACGAGTGATTTTTAAAACATTATGAAAATGCTATTGTACATTATACGCAAGGCAAATATTCTGTTTTAAATCATACACATGATTGAACAATTTTCTCTTAATCATACATTTTTTATGTTTCGTAATGTCTAATTTTCATGATGGACTTAGAAGTATGATATATTGTCGTTGAAAATGACATTATTTAATTCTGTTAGTGCCAGTTATTAAAAATAACATTTACAAAACTATTTTAATAATCAATACAAGTATTCCACGTTTAAAAAATTTGATAGTAAATATTTTTTAAACAACCATTTTTAATAGAAAAAACACTGAAATATTACATTAAATATACATTTATATGAGATATTGAAGTTATGTCTCACAAGCCAGTGCGTAAAACAAAGAAAAATTGATATGTTTATGTTTTATGACAACAAAGACAGATAAAGGTACTTTACCAGTCTATGGAACAAATAAAATATTTCACTTTTAATCACGAAAAAAAAATATTTATTTCTTTAATGCTAATTATATTATCATACATGGCACGTTATCAAAACGCGTGTAAAAATAATAAACAGTGCAACTGAAAATCATATAATAACTTACAATTAATGAAAATTGTCTAACGTATTACATATTTCTTTTTAATGGTATTGTTTCTTTTTCAATATTTCAAAATGGAGTTAACTCTTTCATTGAATTGTATATTGATAATTCCTATAATAAAGTTTACTCTTGGTTCGAGTGTGATTTCATCGATGATCTTATGTACAACTTAGCGCGTTGTATCTTGCCGCGTGATTTATTATTGAACAAACAGCATGAATCCAGTGTCAGGTACGACTACGCATTGGGTAGAAATTTAGAAGTACAATAACACCAAAACCTTTAGAAGTCAATGAATGTCAATTGAACATCAATACAAGAGGCATTTTACAAAATGTATCTTTATATACAAGTTTAGAGTCAAAAATGAAGCTTCTTTTTTAGTACTCTTTATTCGATGAAATGTCACATTATTGACGATGTAAATCTAGGATAACTCCTTATGGATAATGCATTTGTGAAGCAGAAGTGCGATGGTAATAAATAGTTAATTGATGCTACCCGGTGTTTGGACGTTTATTTGTATGGTATATTATAAATGACTTTGGTATTAGTGTGCAGTTTGCGGAGTTTTTGACTAATTATGACTTGACTTGGGTTAGACGACGGATTGGGTGTTGGTGCAATTTACCACTATTGGAGAAAATGAAAATTAAAGAAATAATTTATGTAACAGATATCGAAGTTTATAAACTCATAGAAAAAATAATTCTCACTTCCAGGAATTTTTAGAAAACAAAACTGTTTGTTTATTATTTAGAAAGAACGGTGCAAATAATGACATATTAGAATACAACAGATTTCTTATCATTTAAACGCATAAGTACGACCATATTATACGGTTATTGTATATTATTAGGAACTTTACTGATGTGAAATTTTGCTTTCTTCTATACGTCAAACAAAAGTTAGAGTGTATCAAAATTCACCTGCTCCATGCGCTTGAAGAATAACTATTTTTTAAAATCAATCACTGATGTTTTGACAGGTGAATGACTTAGACTTTTTCAAAACCGCTGAATAATTGAACAACAGTTTCTAGATGACATTTTCGTACTTTTAGATCGTTGTCAAGTGATTAACAGTCAACTAACTTTCAAAGATATACTCCTTTCTTTTGTCTTAATCTTGCTTAACCAATTGTATTAAAAACGAAATGGAACTTGGTCCATCTAATCCTGCACCAACACAAAGGGAAAAGCCGTTTGTGAAATAATCTTTTTCTGGGAAATATGAGAACGATCGATTCGTAATTACATTTTTTACTCATTGTTTTGTAAGAGCGCAGTCTTGTCTAGATTCTCAAATGAAAAACCGTCTCACTGAGCATTTTGATAATCAAATAAAATGCATACGTATCGAAAATGAAGAGAACTTTTATCTCATCGGCATGTGGCACCATGTGACATAAATTGAACATGAAATAATTTAACTCACGGCTATCAAGTGTCTGATCTTGTGATTAGTACCGTTTTTACGTTGCTTGTGGAGTGATGCGCGAATCCTCGATTTAACTTCTCGATTTGATGTATCATTCGATAATACAATTTGATAAATGTATTGAGAGGCAAAAACTGAAGTTGAATTTATTTTTTAGTATGTGCATCCTGTTAAATTCAATTCCACTCAATAAAATAAAACTGTTTTATCTGTAATGTAGATGTAGCAGCAATAAAAATTGTTAGCCATGCAAATATATTTATTACTGTTGATAATTATATGATGAATGAATTCAAATCTCACTTTTACATTTGATGCAAACATTTATATATACACTCTTCTTGCTATCACTAGTTATTTTTGCGGATAAAGCATATTTAACTATATGTAATATCTAAATGATTTTGTTGATTAGAGATAATTATTAATTAATATTCTGATATACTAATTAATGAAAATTATTTCTGAAATGATTATACTTTTTTATGTTAATTAAAAATTAGATGTATATATTTCTTTTAATTATTTACTTATTTGTAATAATACACATAAATAATAGCAATTGATTACACAAGTGAATACAAACTGGAAATTATTTTTGATTAACAGATTTAATTTTAATTTAAAAAGATTCATTCTTGTACGGCCTATATTTGAAATCATGTAAAGATCTAATATAATTCGTTTCCTTACGGTTTTTTGTACATATTCTTATACATAGTTGCTTTAACGTTATTTGTCAATCTGACGAAACAAAACACCGATCCGCTTATAAGGGTAGAATTACAGAAACCTGGCACTTTTAATAATGCACTTGTTTCAAGACGGCTTTGAACCTGGATATGATGCTGTGCATATACAAAATCAAAACTCAATCAATTTCTATTCCAGCGTTGGCATTTTAATTTACACCTCAAAGAATGATAGCTATTTCAGTCACATATTGGATTTGTATACATTAATCTGTTTAAAATTAAAATAACTCAATTGTTTACTTTTCTTTAAATAATAAAATATGTTTTATATTTAGATTATAAATATGAATCGAAATACGCTAAAAAATTTTATATTTAAACGGAATAATATTTCAGACCAGTAAATTTTAAGTCGATTGCTGTCCATCCAGTATTCAATCATGACATGAATTTTAAGCTACATTTCAATAGCTGAGAAGATATTTCATATAATTACAAAATTTAATCGGGTGAATTCTAATAACTTTCTCTTGTTCTAAAATTGACTATAATTCCAGAAAATATTCATCACTACCTTCGGGTTGAATTAAGGTAATTTCAATTATGGTAAAATGTATATTAGTTTATTTTATTAAACATAATCTTCTACTTACTGGTTGTTCTGTCATAAAATAATAATGTAACTCAATTTTCATCTTAAAATATTTTGAACAAGCTTTCATTTTTATATAATTTATAACTTACTTCCATGCTTTTCTAGAAGCTTCGTAATTATTCATTTATAACGACTCAACAGAATCATTTCAATGTACATTAAAATTTCGTTCTATTTGACGTAAAAAACAAGAATTACTTAACCGAAACCTGGAATGACTAGTAATTTATTTATCCCAATGGTATTTATGTTACATTAGCAATGTACTCGACTATTATTCATTCTGTATAATTATAATGTAATTGGTAGCAACAAGTTAATATTACTTTGCCGAACAACGAATCTTGGTTCCCTTCTTACTAGGTGATGCATCAAAAGTTACGCGAACGCCACACTTTGCGTTGCCCGGTGTGTCATAGCTACGAATTTATGGTATAGGCGTTATCGTTTTCCGCGAGGAAACGAATTTGTCAAATTAAAAAGACAAATTGTATACGTTAGTAGGCAAACAATTGATGAAAGATTTTATTAAAGTACTATTCTGTTGATCCGGTGTTTTCTTTTCAAAGCAAGACATATTTTTGATTTATCTATAATACGCCAATATTATTCAACTTCAATATTATCTTATAGAAACAGACATTCATATACATAATATTTTATACTTCATAAAAAAACTTTACTTGTATTTAATTGTCTGATATTTCGGAACTACTGGGCGATCGAATAACACACAAATTACAGAAATTAAAAATGTCAATCATTATGAAATGATATAAGCACTGAAATTTCAAATATTGTAATTACGGAATATCGTTGATGTTATCGTGGCAATGCTTATGAATTTGGCAAGTTATTTTTACATCAAGGTCCACTAACAGTTCGACAGAGTTATTTTGGCATCCGGAACTTTGAATATGCGAGTCGAAAAATCTAATTCTGCAAATCAATATCTATAAATGAGCGAGCATAGTGGGCTTTTTATAGCATACTATAAGAAAGTAGTTCGATTATTGATTAACATTACAAGCATATTTTTTACAGTTGTCACGCTGTATGAAATTGAATCGTCATCATTTACGAGCCGGAATTGCGCGAGTGTGTATACGTAAAAGACACGCTCACGCGCGTACGCGGCACAAAGTATTACAACAAACTAAGGGTGGATAACCCGTGATCGATCACTCCGTTGAATGCAACACTCCCACGTGCGCACATCCGCGCCCCATTAAACAACCGACCCGCCCTTACCGACGACATTACCCGCGCACCTACGTCGTGCCGAACTCAGGCCTGTTGGGCATCTCTCCACTGAGACCATCCCGAATAACGATAAAAGTCCAAGATATATCCGCTTGACTTGGTCGTCGTATTCCTGGCTCGTGTTCGTTCCTGCCCAGAGAGCCTCCAAAGATACAAAAGAAACGACTGATTAACCCTGCAATAAGAATACCAAATTTGTCGTCGATCGATTTGTAAGTGACTATCACTCTGACATAATAAGAAGAATAAGCCATGTTTCGCATTTGATTAGAATTAAAAGTCAATGTAAATGAGAAAGAGTTTTTTTACTTTCGAGAATACAATATTCGATGCTGAATCAAATCAGGGGGTTCTGAGAACTTGAAAGACACATTGGAAATGAGAGTTGTGATGAGCTTTGTCATGGATTTCAAAAGTTTTTACGTGATTGAAAAAATGTTGTAATGGGAAATTAATTTCCTGATTCGAGTGTATAGTTTTTTGATATGATCTTATTTACAATGAAAAAACGCAACATCATGGGTTTCTGTCTAGTTATGTGGTGTAAAACGTAATGGCGAAGTAAAAGTCACTGTTGAAGAAATTATCAAGAGTGATTTTTTCAACACAAGCTAACAACTTCTCGATGGCCCAGAAAATTCCAGATGTTATATTTTTTGCATGCTCAGACTGGCGACAGAATGAAACAAGGGGCTGAAGAAAGCTTCAATGAAAGCAGCTTCGAAGGCACAGAACTGTTCGACATTACGGAAAGAATTATAGCGCAGCGCAATAGTTGCAAGGTGACAACACTAACTAAACAAGCCATTCAATCAAATCGCAGTCTGCCTTTTGAAAATCTCACAATAATAACCAAATCTGATTACTCCAGATCTATCCTAATCTGATTTCAGCAGTTTATTGGCAATTAAAATCTGAGTATTTATTTTCATCGTGAAATAATATTATCATAGTACGGAGATCTTTAGCACTCGAATTGGTATTCCTATCTTTGTTCTTCAACAAATAAACAGGTCTCAAAAATGCAATGAACCAATCAGTTATCGTTTTGTTTATTTGTCCGGAATGTGCGAAATACGACAAAGTGACTCGTGTGGGAGCGAAATGGGAGAATTCACAAATTCCAACGCTTCTTCCCATCGCCCACTGATGACGATCGGGAGAGATCGAAAAGTCCCTGAAGAAATTCCAGTATGACTAAACCCGTCGGGTGAATGGCAGGCTCGCTGCATATGGGATACCGTGAGGGTTAGGGTCGCGAGGGTATCGCCATCCTAAGATCTCTTTCTTTTTTTCTTTTCCCTCACCACTCAAAATTTTTTGCTTGCAATAAAAACGAAAAAATAATCTGGAAACCAAAGAAAGAAATTGATCGTCACTGTATAACTCTCCATTAAGTTTCGCATCTGAGTTGCTAAATAATCACAATTGGAACCGAAATATCGTTATAACTATACATGCGATTTGCGTACAGATGTCGAAAAAGAATTAAAAGGCATTATAGTAATTATGGTATTTCGATATTTCGGTGATGTTATTCGGTGTAGTAACAGCTTTAATTGACTGTAGTTCAATTAAAGAAATCATAGGTAAATTATTGATAATGTATTATAGGCTATTATAGAGATTATAGGTTTAAATTGGAACGTTAATATTGAAATGCTTAAGCGAAATTCGTAATTATTACACTGGTGTCCATTACCCCGAAACACTTACCATACGATTTTGACCGACATGTGTGACAAGACGAATCTGAGAATTAATCAATAACGGGATGTAACGAGCGCTCGCTTCGGATAGAAACGTATAAGAGTCGTTTCGCTTTCACCTGAGCCATGCGATCATCCGACCTATAGTTCGATCGATGAATTCAAAGTAAGTACTCGAAATGACTCTGCATCTTTTAAATCCACTGATCTTTTGATGGAGCTTAAGTGGCGGATGAAGTGAGGTCAGGGAACAGAAGTAATCGTCGTCGGCGATAAAGATCATTAGTTCACTATGAATATCCAAGTATTCAAAGAGTAGTTTTTATGCGTGATTACATACATAAAAATACTCCATCGAATAGGTAATTTTTGGCCCATTCAAATTTAAATAAAAGAATTATGATTATTATCAAATTATAGAATATAATATTCAAAAATATATATTAAAATGATCTTTTGATAAATAACTGAATTAAACCGTTTGCTTCTTAGTGTTATTTTAATAAAAATAAAATATATTTGATTAAAATTAATCTCAATCTATTACTTGTTGCAAGTAATGGATTGAGATAATAAGAGTAAAAAGAGAACGCAAGTTTCTAAAATTAATTTCTTTAATTATACACATATAAGTGTATTCTTTCGTCACTTTAAGGCTATAAGGAATATGTTAATTAAGGAATCTTGTTTCGATATGAGGAATTGGTTAACTTCGAAGTGAAAATTTTGTTGATGTAAAAGTGCATGTTATTACGAGTTTAAAAAATTGTTCCGCTTTTTATATTATGTTAATGTTTGATATCAACCATTCTGTTTAATATAATTTTAAACGACGAATCTATAAAGAAACACTCTACGTAATCAATTATTCCTCGGAGAATCGCGCTACTTTGAACGTCAACAGGCTTGACAATTACTGATGATAGTGGTTGTTATATCGTGATGGTACGATCTATGGATTTGCATAGGAGGAATCTCGAAGACGTTCAATCTGATCATGATCAAGAAACCCTTGAGATTATTTCGCGACATTATTTTATTCGCGCGCGCCAAACAAAAACAGAGTTTGTTGCCGGTCGTACCAAGTTCGTCTTGGAAACGTCTTGGAATTTCTCGGGATTTTGTATGATAATGATACCTGCATGTCACGTTTCGTTGTCTTTTGACCCTAATTACGTTGTTCGTGGCTGCGAAATCGGCGTCGCTGGTGTCGCACTGATGTGGAAATTTTCACTTAATTAGCGTCTAATAGTGGCAAATAAGCCTCGTGCGCGAGCAATTACTAGACTATCCACCTCTTCAATATTAATTTATCGCAAACGCGTGGAAGATCTTATCATGCCGCATATATGAACCTCACTTTAGCACGCGATTTGCATACTTCTATGGCGAAGCAAAAATCAAACACCGCATAGTATTTGCAAAATGAAAATCTGTAATTGCGCATCTCGTGCAATTGAATTTCATGCTTCTGTGACGATATTTATCGTTTCATTAATATTCATTGACTGTTTTGATATTAAACGTTGTAATTGCTTTGGATTCATCAAGTTTTTCATTTTACAATCACAAATACTAATAAAGATCGATTTCAAATGACAAGGTTTCTTAGATTGGATATTCTTACTGGAATGATTGCTTATTCATAACCAAACTTTTAAGTTAATTGAATTTAAGATGAAACTTTGTATACGTCGAACTTTAGAAAAATTGTAACGTTTGAAAAACACGTGATAACAATAATTTATGGTTTCGAATTTTGCAATTAAAAATATAGATTTAATAATGTATAGTAACTGTGTTTAAAACATACATTATCATTAACATAATGATTATACATGATGTAGCGTTTATTTATCAGTTTACTCCCGCTTTTTAATAGATGCATAATTTAAAATTTTGGAATATCAATATGGTATTCGTACTTTTAAAAACGCATTTCTTCAGCCTCTATAATCTACACACATTATATCTTTAAACCAATTCGAATAGGCATTTAAAATATGTTTCTATTTTTAGATAAAAGTATGCATATAAAATATATTAGTTTGAAGCAAATTCTTTTACTACAATGAAAATTGTAAAGTATACATATTTTGAATAATCGAAAGGAATTTAAATTTAACATTTTAAGAAGCTATACTTATTGTGATTTTTATACCTAATTTTTAACATTGTTACTACTTTCCATACAATCTGGTCGAGTAACATAAACCAACACGAGATATTTATAAACACTTACACTTAAGTTTTTGTTAATGATTTTTCAACTTCTATTCAAATGCGATAGATAATGTAGTTTATGCGTTCATATATAAAACATGTACTCAGTGTAGAATTTATACACACCCCATAAACAATAAGAAATATGAATATATGTGCTACACAGTACATTCTGATATGTTACAATTCAATTTAGTAATCTACAGAAATAAGCTAGTCTACATAATATAAAATGTATGATTGCTTTCTGAGTACGAATTCATAAAATTTCCTGTATCATGATAAATGTGTGAACTCCGTGTATGAATTTCGTCAATAATACATTTTCACAATACCCGTAGACGAAGAAATCAAATCATTCTGATTACAAATATCTGAACACTCGTGTCTTTTGAAATACGATTTCCAATCATAAAAACTGTGACAAAAATTGTTGTCATCAAAACATAACGAATATGTGATAAAAAACAGTTGCGTTGACGCTCGCGTGCAATGTCTTTTCTTTTAGACTTGGCTTCTTCGTTTTCTTCGTCTCTTTCTCCGTAAAACGTTTTTACGTTGTCTTGGCGACCACATCTTGGGAAAGAAGGAGGAGTTCTAAAGAATGGTTTCCCGTGGCGCATCATTCTTTTGCGCCAGTTAAAGTAAACTCATGCTTTTACATGACGGTGTTTACTTCGGCCACAGAATTTCTCTCAGGAAGTCCTTCTTTTGACGTTGTGTCACCAAGAATAATCACGAGATAACTTCAAACGTCGATTCTATCTAAAGAAAGCGACCAGTGCTTTTGATATAGCCAATGTAACTAATATTGGGTCTTTGGGTGAAAAAACGGCGTATCTGGTTATCGAGAGGTAAACATTGTTGTAAATAAAAGTACGAAAATTTAGTGTGTAATAAAAGTACGAACGCTGAATTTGGTTTAAAATTGCAAAACATTAATATTACTGGATTCAGGGAAAAAATGTTTTTTCGGAATTGAATTTTTTTGTAACATTGATTGATAAGCATCAGAGTTCGCTGAGTTACACAACGATAAAATGAAAGATCAAAAGAAACGTTTCTGTTACTAAAAAATTGTCGGCCTTGATACGTCATAAGAAGTCTCATAGACCAGCTGACTCTTCTATTCGGTAAGCCTTGTATTGAAATATATTCTTCCATTCTAATATTCGTGGAAAGTTTTTTGACTAAGAATGTAAAGCGTATTTTCTTAAAACTCTTTTGTCAGTTTTTTCTCGGCACGAAGTTTAGGTCGTAGTAGAACTCACTGCTGACGATGCAGAGAATAAATAAAATTGTTGATATACAATTATATGTTTTTTACTAACGGTGTTGAAAAAGTTAATTAATTTTTTTCTTGTTGCAAAAAGATGTTCGTTAATCTTTTAATTAGTTTAAATCAGCCACGTAATGTTGAATGTTTAAGGCAAAACTAATTACCGTTTAATAGATTAATGCAAAAAAGATCATAGTGCAAGATTTCAAACGCACACCTTTCACAATAATAAAGTGTATAAATTTCGAATGACGTTCAATCAACTCTGTCGCAATAGTTGATTCGATTCAACGCATCCATCTTGAACGTCGCGTTTCGACTTGTGTCTTGAATATGAAACGAAGGCACTTAAGCGATTATCACCGACTGAGCTTCAATCTGTTTGGTGAAAAATCATAAATCTCAAAAAAGCCGCGCATCATATTTAGCTGTTTACGAATCTCGAAGTCAACTCGGACTAAGCCGAGCGTAAAGACATGAGGGAACAAAACGGAAAAAGAGGTGGAAAAAAATGTATGGAAGTAGCCCGACAAGTGAGAGAAAAGACACAGTCTTGGCAGAGGATTCTTAGAGAGGAGAACCGGGGCACGCCGGACGTCAGATCGACATCAGTCAGTCAGTCAGACAGCGTGTGCGAGAAGACGAACGAACAGTTAGTCAGACATCCCGACATTTGGTCACACGCGGCTCGACATTATCGCATTAAATATCGACAGACGGCTTTCAGCGCGAGCTACATCCAGAATCAGGAGAAAAATGCTAAGGAATCAGGTCCTACGATTGCATTTGGTCTACACCCGCTGGGTTTATAATAGGCTCTTGGGGACTAAGCCCTTTAGATACTTCCATCTTTTCAAAATACCTGGTCTTTACTCTTTTTTTCTCTTTCTCTCTTTCTCTTCCTCCCCCTCTTTGTCTTTCTCCATTTTCGACTCTTTCTGCGTCCGTACTCCTCCCATCCCGACGGCAAAGATTCCCATAGATTATTATTAGAATGCGTCTGCCATGGTCCTATGCAGGTAGATGGATCCGCCTCGAAGCAGATAGATCAAAGGGGGGTAGTTTGGTCGAAAGAAAAAGGACAAGGATTCGGGACCGATGCGGACTGCAATCGCGGTCCTCGCCGCCGACTCTTTGGTTGCGTCCATCTTCTGCGCCCAAAAAGAACCCGAGGGCTTGAACGAACACATCCACAGCGCGCTTCTTCGCGCTAAAGCCTTCTAACATATGCAAATACCACGAGAGTTTAGTAAGTTTCCCTTAAATTATTGTTTTGTGCTTGCCTGCATAATTTTGAAATGCGAATCAATGACAAGAAATGAAACTGTGATCTCGTAAAAAAGAATACTACAAATTTGGATTCAGTATGAAAAAGCATTAGGAAAGTTCCTATCTACCTCGAGTTTGAAGGGATTTAAAGAGATTCGAATCAGAAATCTCCAGTGCATCGGTCGACTTTTCGTTTGAACGGAAGGACACGATAGCCTAGTATATTGCTATTTCTTTTGGTTGCGAAGAGCGACCGGTTACAAGGTATGTCTTTGAGGCGCGATTTGCATCGCGTCGGATTAACGTCCGTTCCTTCGTCGTTCGTTGCGACTTCAGAGAGAAGCGGTCTTGTCCAAGAGACGCGGAGCAGGAAAAATGGGAGCCATTAAAGGTCGCGGAAAAAAAGTAAGGGAAAAAGAAAGAGGAAAAAAAATAACGAATCAAAAAAATTTGAGGTCGAACGCCGCACGTACAACGACAGATACTGCGCTGACTTGTCGTCGCGCTTTCAAGATCCGACGAACTGATCCCGACTTAACATAAGAGCGGTGCATTAAATTTTAAACTGCTTTTTCTGCGGAATAATGAGCCAAATTATTCATTGAACTCAATGTTATATTAAAATGTATCGATGCATAAGCATATTCTTTCTGCCTTGACTTTGCATTCACAGTTTTTGTAGTCATGTAAAGTTTTATTAATAACTCCCACAATCTTCCACATTATCGTTTCGTAAAATATTTTGCAAATATCTCGATTCACAGCTGATCATTTTCTCCTTCTCCAGCTTCGTTCATTTCTTTCTTTTCGTTCATTTCCTTCCCTTCTTTTTTGACTAAGCTGACAGCGCGCAATATCTTTTCAGAGAGGGCTTTTCTTTTTCGGCCGCGTGCCCTGATGCCAATTCAGCCACTGGTGCAGAAAAGATAAATCGCTTGTTTTGAGCTGGCTTAAATCGTTTCGACGAATCATATCGTCCACCAAACTTTAAGATGATGCTCTGAAGGTGTTCAAGCTTTAATTAATTGAATCGACGTTTGTTTGTTTGTGTGATAATTTTGTAGATTATAGATATAATTACCTGGGAATGTTATTTTTGAATAATTTTAATAAGCTTCTGGTACCGAATTTAGTTGTAATATATTTGTCATCAAAAATAGTTTCTTTTATTGTTTGCTATTGTCATGCTAAACTATTTTTGATTTTAGCAAGAATATTTTAAATATTCAAGAGCCAAATTTTATTTAGATTTATAAACACAATTTGAAGAAATATTTCAGCTCATATTTTTGATTATTAAAAGATCATACTAACAAGCGCTATGAAAAATGATATTGACGTTATTTATAAACTTTATTTTCATTTAGTATTTTTCAATTGTCATTATATCATCAATCACAATGTTGAAAACATTAATTTTATGATAATTAGGAATTCTATTGCTATCAAAACTACAAAATCGAAAACTTTTGTAAGTAATGGCCATTTTACAGCTTTGATAATGAAATTCCGAAACTATCGATAATTGGGACATTGATTGGTGGCGTCATGCTTGTATTGTGAGTTACGACGTAGGAAACAATCTAATGTACACTGCATTTCCGAATATTTGGAATTCCGATGCATATTCATTTACATCACAATTAAATTTAGGATAAAGAACGGAATAATAGTGAAAAATTATCCCTATTGAAATAAATCCAAATTTTATTACATTTTTTAATTTGTTGAATAAACTATTGAACTTGAGCAACATAATATTTTTAAGTTTAAAAATATTGCATTTAATTGTTAAAAAACCCGAATATAAAGTGATAATTGTACATTTTAAATATATTCATTCTAATCTTTTATGAGGTTGAGCTAGTATTCAGCGGACCGCATCATGGCGCCATCTCTCGCAAGAACCAAAGAACTATAATCACTTATTACAGAAATCATACTTATCTGATACTAATCGAAAGGCATACAATGACAAATAATTAATTAACGTTTTAGCAGGAGGAAAAAATTTTTAAACAAGATTTATTTACTATTCGCAAACGCAGAATAGAAATATCAAAGAAATTTAAATTAACTTCGAATTTTCTAATTTTGTCACTCAGTTCTCTCTGAAAGCAAACGTCAAAAATTTAATTTTCAATGTAGCAATAATTTAGAAATTGTAGTTTATATATTTTTTGACACAGGCAAATTCTTTGTTCCATGAAATATTGCGCGGTACTGCAATGAGCACGTTCAAGTTGTAAAGTAGAAATCAAACAATAAAAATGGGAAAAAATAAGCCACTATTTTTGAATTGCGATAATGATATTTATTACGTCGTAATTCAGGATTCGAGTGATATAAGCTCGTTGCTATTGTTACTAATAATTGAGAGTCGCTTTGCTTGAGTTAAGGAGGAACGAGTTTGAATTTTGAATTCGATACTTCGTTACGCGGTCAGTAATGAGGCAAATAGGTCTCATCGTCGAGAGAAGGTAAAATATTCATAACTTTTAGAAAACCCGTCAATATGCAAATAGGAATGCTAATCGTACTTGGCTTGCTACGTCAACGAAGGCTATCGGTCTATTAATGTACACATCCACAATATCCTCTGTTTCTACCGTATTCGATTTCAGTTTCAGAAAATTGAAGATCCAAATGAAACTTGTCTTTTCAAGCCGTAAAAGATTTGATAAAAAAGTGTATTTGATAAAATCCATCGATTTACATCACCAAATTATAAACTTAAATGGTGCTTCGAAAATAATTTAGATATTGATATTATAGGTAATCGAAAATGCTATACTCATTCAAATTCAGATTATTATGTGGATAACAACATATATCTGTTTATTTTTATATGGACATAAATTATTTAATGATATTTAAGTATTATATAGTATTCATCAACTGTTGAATGATAAATTTCACGACTAGACAATCTTGTATCATTTTTTAATATAACTTTATGCAATATAGTCAATCCTATAATAGATTAATGAGAACTTAGAAGTTTATTTTTTCTTACATGTACAGTTAAAGTGATGTCTTTTCCAGCTATTTTGCATAAGAGAAGTCCATCTTTTCACGCATGTATGGGAAGACGCGAATAATGGAAAAATAACCTTTTTCTCCCACAGAACTGTTACTTTTCCATTTTAATCTCAAAATGTGTAGAATTTAACGTGAGTTGATGTATTTGCTTCACTCGTGTATCATCTCACAATCGTTTAAAAACACCAACTTTTCCCACAAGTTGCACAGTATAATATTTATTTTCAATTCTAATATAAATTATACTATTTATATTCAATTGCATTAAGTCTTCTAAAGAACAATTATTGTAAAACTATCACGCTTCTTTATGAAAATGTAAAAATATATATTTTATCTAAATTGTCTTTTTATCTGACATTCCCTTTCCCTAATTACAAGACCTATGGCAATTTCAAAGATATAATCTCAAATTAAAACTTTGTGCATCCTTATAAACCATTATTTTGCAGCATTTGTGTAAATTTTGTAACACAGAGAACTCTTTACTGTACTAAATAATTTATTGATGGTAAATAATCCAATATTGTAGTTTAATAATGTGTCTAAAACATATTTTGAACTATAAATACATTAAAAATGTTTTAAGCTAATTTTTATTGCAAACGAGAAACATTTGCTTCAAATGTATACATTGTGTGTGAATCTTCTAACTCAACAAGTTCTCTTTACATAAAATTTATAGAAACCATTTGCGAAACTGATTGTTATCAAGGGTCATGTTTATTTATAAAAAGTAAGTAAACTATGTTATATATTCATGAATCTAAATTTTCAAACAAATATGGTAATATAGTCTAAAAATTACACCTTGGAAACTAAAGAATTTTTAATAACAAATATAATGATTTTTGAAATTATACTTAGATTAAATTTTATTTAATGTGATTTAGAACAAAATTCATTATGTAAAATAAATTTATAGATGGATTCAAACTATTGCTCACTTAAATATATCATATATATCTTAATACTTCAATATACTTCTCATAAGATTTGAGACTTCTAATCTTTTTGACAACAAACTGTTGTCATAATTTCTAATGATTTCATATAAATTCAAACCACATTACAATAAAGTTCAAAGAAACTTTATTATTCTAGAGGAACTTTCAAAGAATCTTCATTATCGCAAAGAAATTTGTAAAAATGGGATGCAAACCTGGTGGACCATTCATTTGCATATAATCTTCTTGTAATGGCGAAGAAATTTGTTTCGGACTTGGCTCGATCCGCGACCAGTCTTCTGAGGAATCGAGCATTTGCATGTATGGCCCCTCTGCTTCCTCGACCGGCTTAAGTGTCGAGATCACAGATTTATGTGACGTGATAGGCGCTGACGAATGAATTTGGTTGTGATTGTGATTGGCAGTGCTCGTATTGTTATTATTGTTGTTGTTATTGATGTTATTATTATTTCGATTACCCTGCAACAATCGAGACTAATTAATTAACGTTAGACTGCTTGAATATTTGAAACTAAAAAGCCTAAACATTTGTAAATAAACCAATAAGAAAAACAATTATAATAAAAGGTACCTTAATTCCGCCAGTCATATCAACATAAATTGTAGTGGAGGATGAAAATGGCGGCTGTCCGGGTGACATGTCGGTATAGGAACTGGAGTCAGTGGCGGTAGAATGGAATTGAGATTGGCCATAAGATGACGGAGGCGATGTCGTTGAAGCGATTGGCCGAGTGAAATCAAGCTCCATGAGATCCTCCATTCTATCCGAAGTACCCGAACATCCGGAATTGTGACCCCAAGAGCTTGACAGCAACGGTGCTGAACTTGACTTTGAATGCGAGTTGTCATGTGGTGCACTTATGATGTTCGCCAATCTCATAAGTTCCGGTTTTTTTGAACGACTGCCCACAGAGAAAGCTCGCACTCGATTAGACTCCTGTTGCGCTATATCCAACCTATAATTGAGAATACTAAATGACAAATTAATAAGTCGGTGTCACTTTTTTGTTCTCTTTTACTATAATAATACCAAAATTCAAACATCTGTAACAAGAAGTTGAGTTGAAACATGAATGAAAGAAATAAAAATTAAAATGATGTGAAACAAATAATATTGGTCTGGAGCATAATCATTCTTTGAAACTAAGATTCAATAAAAGATTAAAATTGAATCCATATTATATATGAAAAAGTGTCTACTCAATACACAGAAATAATTTGAAATAAAAAGTCAAAACCATATTCAATTTATAATTAAGAATACTATCTCGACAAAGAACAAATATTCTTTGATATTTTTTATCATGACATATAACATGTACTAGTAAAGACCACACTACTTATTTTCAATTATTTGCAACATTTATAGAGTCACTAGTTTGTTATTGAATTTTTATTTTACAGACGTTTCAATTTGGCTTAAATAATTATGATTTTGAGAGATATTTACCTATTTTTTCGATGCCTATTTGCAGATTCCGGCCTCGAGCCTACAGAATACGCCCTCATAGGTCTAGCTTGTAAGTCTTCGCTCGGTGTGAGGAAACTTGTCACCTTATCTAAGTGATACTCCGAAAAGCGTAAATCAGTACTAGGAGTACCAGATGTGACTGAGCAACTGCTGCCGTCATGCTGAGACAGGTCGTCTGGGAAATGGCCATTGTGATTAGTTACTGGATCCATATCCATATAGCCGTCGTCTCCGACGCCAGGAGCCATTGGAACGTAACCATCTACCGTTTCTTCTACGATAGACGACGTTCGGGAATGCGCGTTCGTCGCCGGACTCATTTGCATGTACACGCCGCTTCGGCCAGGACTTGAATCGCTTGGACTGTACATTTCGACATAGGAACTCTGCTGCTTGTATAAACAAAAAATTAAGCACAGTATTAAAATATATATTTTAAATTGTAAATTAATTAACTTTTATAAGTTATTTTATTATTATCTAGAAAGAGAACAATATTAACAGAAATATGTATTTTGTGTATTTTCTATATTTAACAAACGCAAAGTTATTAGATTCAAAGAATAATAATTCATAATAGAATTAAAGAAAATGTGACAACAAATTAAGTAGTATAAATAACACGAAGGGTTGAAGTATTAAATTTTATATACATATAATTAATTTGGATATAGTTTCATAGAGTAAATCAAATATCTTTTTGACATCTGACCACAATTTTATGAATAAGATAATCTAGAAAACGACTGCATAATGAGTTTATCAAAGTCAAGACATACATTTTATCGAGTTACCTTAAAAGCACTCTCTCTAAAAGAAAAATCTACACAAGAGAGGTAATCTGAAAGGCAAATAAGAATTGTTTCACTACAAAATGTTTTTTAGTGAAACAATTTTCTTAGTTAATTTTCAATTCTTATCGTGTTTACCTATAAAATGATTTTTAATCGATTTAAATGATTTAAAATTTCATTTTAATCAAAACAAATTAAATTTTTGCGTGACATATTCCCAAATCAATAAAAAAATTAAATAGAGTTCACAGTAAGAGAATACATATAAGAATCAATCTCTCATAAAATTTGTTAACAAATTGCTATTATTCTTATTACATTTTAAAATTATAAGAGTTTGTTAAAGTACTCGTGAAATTATGTTTCATGAAAAAATGCATTCATTAGATCCTTTTCCCGAAACAACTGTATTATTTTCATTCATTTTTTCAGGATATTTTCAGTGATATGCTAGTTGTTAAATATTTAAACCGACTTGATTGTAGTTTTCCAAAATGTATATCAAAGAGATGATATTGTAGAAGTAGAATTGACAATAGAGCTAAACTAAAAAAGTTGATGTAGCATATAGATTACTGTAGAAACACAAATGAAGTTCTATGCTGTATTAATACAAATCAAGTTTTCATATTTTACGCGTTAGTTTACTGAGTAAATCAAGTTGAAATGAATTTGTCGAAAAAATAAGCATAATAAACTATTGTTCAATAACTACTAAAAAAGGAATATTGAAATTCAAGGGAAAAAGTGTGAGCAATAAAATGTGGAAATAAAAGTTTCAGAAGTTGTAAGCGAGTCGAAAGCCTTGAGCTATCCAGACTAATCTTATTTTATTCACTTTCAACTAACTGTAAGTAACTTATCAGTTATAGTAGAATCTGCTTCAATTTAAAGTCTTGTATTCGATTTTTCATTCAAAAACACAAACATTTAAACAAATTGGAATTTACTATTTTGCTGACTTATCAACACCTACTTTACAAATTTTCCACATAGATTTTAAAATTACATTTAAAATGTTGTTAAAATGACTAAGATCAAATTCGAATAATTCACAATTATTTATGTGGTTATAATTTGAATTTATAACAAATAAATTACCAATACATATCATTTGAAGTATTAAATGATTAACTTAATCAAAGTGGTTACTCATAAATCAGAACAACATTATGGGAATAATAAAAGCACAACGTATACTTTATACTGCATATTTCTAGATTATCATAGTTTCTTCTAATCCAATATTCATTGTACGATAATTAGAAATGCGTCTACAATGTATACACAATAGATCATTCATAAAAAAAAGCATTCCTAATAATAGTTTTGCATTTTAAACACACTTTGTTCATATTTAATGACTACTCTTCTATATTTTTTTCTGAACAGTCTATTATTTAGACCGTTATTTGACAGAAATAGACTTACATATTATAATTTGTTTAACAAAGTTCATGTAATAAATTTTAATATATTATTCGGTTTAGTAACCGAATAACCTGTTGGTTTTTCGCAGTTGGATTTCACAACAAGTCACAGTAGTTTTTTTTAATTGATATACATAAGCTAAATGAAAAAAATACAAAACTGAAAAATTGTATAAAGCTACTTAAGATTGTGACTTTTTCTTTGGATACAGGTATTGCATTAATTTTTGAGAAATTATGTATGCAATTAAAATTTGAGTAATGTATTTCAGTAGAAGCTACAAAAAATTTTAATGAGTTGGATAGCAAAACTTGTTTCAAACCACAACTGGTTTGCTTCGTTGAAATCCTTTATATTCATCAGTTGGTTATTCTTAAGTTTGTTATTTTATTTCTCAAGTATCTCAAGTATCAGCGCTATATGGATATATTATAATTATTTTGGATTCCTGTAATCTTTAATAAACCATAATTTACATTAAAGTATAAAATAGTGCACTGGTTACAATTCCGATTAAAAATTATCTTGGACAGAACTATAATAAACAATTTGATATTATTTTTCAGGTTGTAATATATGATTTTGTGTAACTCAAAAATCATTATTTAATAGACACAATAAGAAATGAAGATTGCGAAATTGAATTTTAAAATGTGTAATTTATTGACCAAATCTATAGCTATTCTCATCAATTAAAATGTTAAAACATTGACACGATTGAAGGTGCATCCTTATTCATTCTTTAGTTGCTAATTAATTTGTGACGTTACAGCATATAAGAAGCCAGATGTCAGACAATTTAAATAATTATTAATATTTCTGATATTTATTATTGTGTTATATTTTGTAATTAATTAACAAAGATTTGGAATTTTAATCAAAATTAAGTTAATCAACCTTTTTCAATTAAGATTAGTAAAAAAGGAAACATTAGAAGTTTTCTTCTAATGTTCAAAAAAAAAAAATTCATTCAAATGATGAATGAATTTTTTTAATATCATCTGAAGGAAATATTATGTACCTTCAGAAAAAAAGAAACTTTAAGAATATTAAAACATAAATTAAATTGGATAATTAAACATTGCAATAAAAATTACAGAGTTGATCATTCTTGAATTTAATCAACTAATCTTTAATATAAAATTATTTGTCCTTTGAATACTTTCTTTAAGTCTTTGTAATTAAATTTTATATAGAATATATAAGTTACTTTTAATTTGAATAAAACCAAGTAACTTCTACAAGTCATTTATAAAAAATTCTTACATTGATATAAAAACTAATGTGACTTTGTATACTAATAATTTGTAATTACTCAATACTAAATGATCACCGATTAGTTTGAATTAATCAGTAAGTACTTAATCAATTCTAGTACTTAATTAATATCAGTTTATTAGATAAATTGAGTATAATTAAAAATTGTATATAACTGTCAACCATTTTATCATTTTCTCATTTATAAAACTTTTGCACGGTTATTATATCGACGGTCCTTAAAAAAAAAGATTCCATTTCAAGATTTTATATTTAAAATAGCATTAGAAATTTTGAAATGAAATCCTTTTTATAAGGATCATCACATTATTTTTTCTATAGATATTTATCAAATATAACCATCGTCTTAGAAGCAAATACTACATAAATATTATACGTTCTCCTTCTAAATAATTATATCAATTAAATAAGATATAAACAATAAAATGTATATTTAAAAAATCTATTAATCTTAACTCAACGAAATTATCTGACCCTTTTTACTGCTAAATCTTAAAGAAATTTCGTTTTCAAAGAAACTTGAAAAAAGAGTTTCTTGTTTAATTACCTGTGAAGGAGAATGAGATTTGAAATTAGGAGAGTATTTTTGTTGCTGACTGTTAGACCAGGCGGCGTAATCGTCGCCGTTTTCTTCGATGATGACTGGCTCATCCGGTGTGAGCGAGTGGCCAAACCTGGCGGTAGAGCCTTCTTCAAGGATGTTGTCAGGTCCATCGTCCATGGAGAGTGAGGAGCCCGCGGAGTCGGTGGAGCAAGCTCCGGAAGCCGGGCTGATGGGCATTGAGGAAACCGGTGGAGAATACGAAAGTCCCCTCGTATGCATGGAATGGGGCCTTGAGCTGATGTGGGGTGCGAAGTGACCCGCCCGCGCATGACACAACACGATCGGATGACCCTCACTGGTTGTCCGCGCTCGTGACGGTAGACTGTCGCACCTGTCGCGTCCACTCGTACCTGAAATTGCACAGACAACTCATTAGCATGTGCCACGTTGGCCCGTACGACTCGTCAATTGTGCGCCAGTATTGCGTTACAAGCCAAAACCATCGCGATTCGGTACAGCTTGCTCGTTAATTCATCAGTAAGTTCGATTGCGTGTTAGTGATTGGTGCGCATACACACACACACACAGTTGCAGTCGGGGTCGCTAGTGATACATCTTCTATTTCCCAATTCGTGCGCTTCTACGTACTCTACAAACATATGCAAGCTCAACGAGCTATCATGTCAACTCATAAGAGACTGTGTTCTGCTTTGTAACTTAGCAATGCCGATGTTACAGCTGAAATTATGAACATGACTGACATGCGTTTGTAATATTTTTGTACAAGCAAATGTAGCAATCAAATACAGTCAATTTTGTCAATGCAAAATGCTAAAATGCAAATTGCGATACAGCATTGTCAAAAGTTGTTTATTTTTTGATTTAGACATTACAGACACGGATGCAACAAACTTTAGCACTCAACGAGCTTAAACTATTGATTTTGAAGCAAATAAAATAAAATAGGCTTTTGAGACCATTTGTAAATGTATGAAACATTATTAAATGCATATACCATATTTATCTGCGTACTCCCTTTGACTGTCTCAACTTCTCATCATATAAAGAGAACTATTTGAACAAGTGGGATAGGTTTTATTACGATTAACTCAACATTTGTTAAAGTCATATTTACATATGCTTTTACAAGCAAATGCTTGAGACGTTTTCACCAGTGATTTCCCCCCAACTGCAACTTTATCATTAGTATTTGGTTAATAATAATACAAAGAACATCTCATTGAAAAGTTGGATGACATAATGTGGGTATAGAAATCGATTAATGATTTTCAAAAACGACACTTCAGATGTGACGTTTCTGATCAGCGAATCTAGAACGTACAAAATGAGTCTTTGTTATCGTCAACGATGAATTTCCACGTCAAAGTTTGATTTTCCGTTTTACTTTGAAAAAACTCTCCAATATTTCTTCGCCATTTTGGCTCAATTTAGTTTGATGAAGTAAATTCAAATATCAGAAGCTAAAACGGCAAATCAACTTTATGAATACAGATTACGAATGAAATCTTCGAATAATCAAATAATACACCACATTTATCTAATTGCACTTAGTATTATTAATTCGAGAAATGAATTGGATACATTACAAATATACGAGAATTTAAGTGCGTCTCGTAAAGAGCGTTTCGAAAGTGATTAATAAAGCACTGGACGAGGATAACAGAATGGGCAGAATATTATGTTCGAAAACACATAGGCTTGACATATAAAAGCAATATAAGCGAAATGTACCTAATCTGATCTTGCACCTCCGCGGAATACCCGTCAATTAAAACAGAGATTCAATGAGGATTACAATTACGAATTCAAGCTTTAAACTTATATCGCGAGCAAACATATTCACCTAAAATGATGTAATTTCAACTCAAAGAAAATGAGCAATAGTTATTTTGTTGTTACTCAAATAAAATTTGTTTGCTTTTTATACAATAAATCAAATAAATAAACTTGAATAATAAATGTAATTCATATTAATAACGAGGTAAAAAATCGCAAAACTGTACAGAACGCTGAACAATGCAAGAGATTGGCGAAAACATGCTTAAAACATGAAATGATTGCTGGATATATCACAATTAGCATCAGAGGTGATTAAAAACGCATTCAAATGTTGTCTTGATGAATCACTGTTAGCCGTTGGTGATACATAAATGAGCCGCGAGACAACTCGATTGAGAAGCGTAAATGCGGAGAAATGTTCGCACGACAATGAAAATGAAGTCTCGATGCCAAATCGCGATAACGAAAACTGGAGATCATTTGAATGTTGTTTTACAGATTGATTATCTCATCAGCTGGTTGCAAAAGTACAACCTAAATTCAGTGTTAGTATGTATAACCAGAAGCGATTGTTCTATTTGTCAAGATTCTTTAAATCACAAATTAACAAAACGTTTTCTGGGAATAATGCATAATTCAATCTTCACGGAACAGTTAGTTTCCTTATTATATTCAATCTACGAATCGATAACGATTTGGTTAGTAATATCAAATGTGTCTACTTTAAAATGGATAGATATTAGGTCTTGATTAGGAGGCGACATGAATCATTAGTGACAATTATCGATGGCGTTGGCAAACAAAAATAATACGTTAATGACAACTAATAAGCTCTTCAGTTGTCAGTGAAGCGGAAAATAAGTCTACGATTAAAAGAAAAATCATTGCACTTTCATGTTTATGCATTCGAACAGATGGAGGCAAAATTGATGTAAATCGAACAATTAACGACATTTGCGCAAATCACGAGTGCTATTCAAAATCAATTCCAATGCGAGATATTATTCTTTTAAATAATTAGTAACTACCATTTCTAAGACTCTTATATAATATATGTAAAAAAACGGAATAAATATTGAATATAGTTATCGTTGACTATATTCCTCGCTTGTTGCATATATTTTTTGCCTTTTGTTGTTTTTAACGTTATATTTCCTCGAATAGAGATCGCAAAATATGATTTTCAAAATGAATATTACAGCTTAGAATCCAATTAATTGGCAATACACGGTGCAAATGTAATAAAAGCGATGGCATAATTAGCTCGTTATTTGTAAAAAAAATGCATGAAAAATGTCAGATGGAAAATGAGCAAGAACGATTCCCGATTCAAATTGATTACATATCGCTGCGCCAAGGAAACGACTTCAAATATTTCAAGAGACACGTTCGCTTAATGGAGTAAATAACGATGAAAATGATGGCACTTATTATACCGAACAAGTGAAGCCTAAACGCATTGCTTGATCAGTTGAGTGATCTCTATAACTTAATGACTCACTTTTCAAAGTCGTTTTAACTTATATTTAGCATTAATTTGTTCGTTTTGTCATTTCGATTACCAGCTTTACATTACTCTCGCGCTCATTCATTTTTCATCAATCAACAATTAATTCCACGAGTAAACAATCTAAATCATATTACCGTCAAGTACAAAAGACGAATTTAACCGATTTCATGTCGCCTTTCTCAATTCCAAATACAAATTCGATTAAAAGAAAATGAATGTTATCTGCTTTGTTAGTAATTAAAGACAAACAAACAACGAAGAAAAGAGAGAGAGAGAGAGATCAAAGTGACAAACAAAAAAAAATAAAAGACTGAAGAAGCATGGGTGGGGACAGCTATAGGCGCATCGACATGATGGTTTATGGTAACGTTTGTGGCGCTGGCGAGAAGAATGCACGGGTTGTAGGAAAAAAAGAGATGGTGATACATGTAAAGGAAATCACATACAGCGTAAAACAGATCGTTTGGATGGTTGCGTTTGATTGATAACAGCGGCAGCTAAGGGCAGCGACAAGGTTCTCTGGTGGGATATTTTCGTGGTGGTGTTTGTGGTGGTCGCTGTGGCGATTGACGTGGTGTTGGATGTACTCATAGTCATGGTTGTACTTGTGCTTGTTGTTGTTGTTATAGCTGTTGTTGTAACCGTGGTCGGAGTCGTTGTTATTGTTTTATCGCTAGTACTTTTGTTGACCGTGGTTGTGGTACCGGTGGTTGTGCTTGTAGTCACGGTGGCTGATAATGTTGGTGATGTGGAATTGGTATGAACGGATTGGGGATTATTGACAGAATGGGGATGACTTGCGACCGAGTGACGGCGCCTATTCGCTATAGTGCAGTTGGCATTAGTAGAGGCGATCGGCGCAATCCCAACTCCGGCCCCGGCAGCAGCTGCAAATTATACAGCTCTCATTGTCGCGCTAATTCACTTTCAATGTTTTTATTCTTAATATATACAATTTTTTCTCATCACGTGTCGTTCCATCGACCAATCGCATCACTAGGCTAAAAGCAGCCTAACATGTTTAGTTAAAACAAGTTTAAATCAAAGTTTAAGTATTTCAGGATAACCTGTTAAAACTGCCGACGACGGCGCAATGTATGCGGTCAATTTTTGTCGCGCGTTTGCGAGCATTAGCGTTGATCAAGCGATTTGTAGTAATTGCAACAAATTCGAAATCAAATTTGACGTGATTAAGTTGTTTTAGTTGAATGCAATTCGATACAGTTGAAACGATACAACTTTCAATTGCTCCGAAAGGGCCCGCACGTCGAATTTTTCATCTAACTTAAACGGTGGCTAACGAGATTTTCGGGCAATCGTGGTAATTAGACTTTCAACGAATTTCACACCGGAGGGATGAAGATTCGTCGGAACTCGACAAGCCGCGCTAAACAAGCGCCACAACGCTGACTTTTAATTCCAGCTGAAGGGGCGATGAGATTCGCGGGAAATAACTAAGCAAATTGGATTGACCGGTTTGATTTCCGCAAAAGATTTTCGGTTATTGATATCCACTTCTTTTGCAAGCTTCGTTTTTTCGATCGCAATTTACGAGGGGCTTGGACGTGTTACATAATTAATTTGATCATAATTCTATCGCTGTTCTTTTGTAACATCGAGCTTTCATAGATATTCCCTGATCATTGATTCAATTTTTGCATAAACCCTCGTTGAATGGAATCTTCAATTAAATATCCTTCAACAACTCGAGCGACACTGCAGAATTTAATTTTCCATTCGAAGCCCGGCGGTGTCTTTGCGTTTCATTTCAACTTGAATACCAACACTTGACTTTCATGCAATATTTAAAGCGAAATTCATGTAAGTGGCCCTCGGCACTAAGTAGGAAACAAATGAACCAACGTTAAATGTATCTGGATTACGTAGAACATGTTTTAGTTAGAAATTTGAAGGAGAATGTCGTCCACTCGTTTCATCATTTAACGTCGCTACAGTTCACTTTTGACATTTCAATAAATCTATGAAACTGTAGCATTTTTTCATGTAAAAGAAGAAATGTAATTTTACCAAAAAATGCACTGTAATTTTTCATCATTTATATATATATATCTTCATGTTGGATTCGTTGAATGCATCTGAGATATTTGTGATAATATCTATATAATGTGTGTATTTCACATAGATACTCGTTGAAAAGTAAACAGAAATAGAAATCCGGTTAGTGCAAGAATGAACAGAAGGTTCTCGGTGATAACAAGAACTGAAAAGCACGTGGTCTTCAGTGTGCACTTGGAATGAAATTTGTTATGAAATTTCACACGAAAGCTATGTCATAAAAAATGAAATACTTCCCTATTGCATTGCATATTAAAAGCAGCCGACTTTTGTTTTCTTATAAGCTTAAAGAAATTTATTTCGCGGGAATATCACAAAATCAATTTGAGCAGTCGTAATAGCGGTACGGCGTAACAGCACGATAAACAAGAAAATAACACAAATCGTCAACACTTAACGAAACTGTAACATTTCCATCAGGTTCATGAGTTTGCAGACGCATTTTATCATTGTGAAAAAACAGCCATCGCAGCGGGAAGCCTGAACTCGAATGGCTGATATCAATAACCTAAAGCAAACGACTTGAATAAAAAGAAAGAGAGACGCAAGAGGTGACGGGGAGGCGAAAAATGGGGTGGAAAAATGAGTATGATTTTATGGGACAGCATAGGGAGAGCTAATGTATGGTGGCCGTAACGCGATAAAGCGCGAGTTGGACGGTTGCGCGTCGCGTCTAACAGGCGCTCGGAACAACGAGCCATAACTAGCGACGGGCGGATAAATCAGAAAGTGCGCGGTATCGCTTTCAAGCAGTCTGCTCGGATGACGCGAGCCATTCGGCGACAACAATGTGAGTGACGCTCTGCGTCGATGGAACGTCGGGCGCATTCAAACGAGCCGCTAATCGACGCGTCTTGGCAAGACATATTCTAATGTATCCAGCACAAAGTTACTTCATTTCAATTGCTTTCAATCGATTTATGCGTGATCTATGTTTCTATGACGCAGGCAACCCGTACGAAGCTTTTTAATTACAACGACTCGCTAGACAATCGACATTTTCGTCCACGCGATGTACAACTTAATGAACTCGGTTGGCTTCGTCGCGTACGCGTATCGGTATCGACCAATCGCGCGCCTCATCAACACAATCGCGACGTCACGCAGTTTTCGTTGCCGCCGACCGCCTCCACGATCCTTATTTTGTCGCGCATTTTTTTGCAACTCGAGTATCGATTCTCGATACGACCCTTTGCTCTCGCTCACGTGAACCGACTTGTTGAATCGGCTCGCGTCAGCGAGCTCTTTAATGTTCGCGGCTTTGAATAGTCGCGACGCGAAACGGTACTCGTTGTTGTTTGTTGTTGTTCATTTGGTGCAGCGACATCTGTAAGTGTCGGCAGAGGTAGCAAAGACAGACGGTCGGATCATCGGCGTGGATATTAAGGGTCCGTTGTCTGCGGCGCTTCTATAAATAACGGACCCGGGTGTCATCGCGTCTGCTGCGTGTGCGCGTGAATCACATTTAGTGTCGCTGGCGCGTGTTATTCTGTAAATTACTCGAAATAAACCGCGTGACAAAGTATCTCTCTGAGCGCATGCCAAGTCACGCGAGACAAAACAATTAAGTTGAGTCGCGCAGGGTGAGTCGTCGGGCCCGAAGGTGGCGCTCGCGTCGGACTAAACTTAACGGCCGAGGAATTGGGTCAAACACCTGAAAATAGGGTCACCGCGGGCACTTACATAATGTACTTTTTGCAGGCATTGCACAGGCCAAGCTGAGAAGCCCAAATACACCGCGACAAGAGAGCGCTCGCTCAGAAACGGACACACGGACAAAGCAACTGTGGCCGCTCATCTCGAGGACGAAGTAGCGGAGCAGATTAGTCTAATCTGCATTAATGCTATTGATCAATTTCGTATGCAAAGCGCAGATACCAAACAATAGTCAAATCAATCATTAATAATGATGAGCCCGCTCGGCTGATAAGTCATGCTGCGAATGGTGCAAACAAATACATATTAAAGATGCTCGGTGTAGCACATGTGTGCCGCGGAAACCGAGTGGCATATGTCTCGTCATGTTTACACGAGGGACATGTAAGAGACAAGCATCATTCAACTGGCGTGACACAACAGACTGCAATGGAAGAAGACGAAGTACATTGTGAAAGGATGAAACTGGCAGCGCTCGGCTCTTGCGGCGGCTCCATCTGTTCCTTGCGGGCCGACGGTCCCTCTGCAAAAGGTCGATTCGCAATTATAACGACAGCAGCAGCCTCGTTTCCAATTTTGTAATAAAGCTGCAGTCAAAGAGACCTAAGAAGCATCTCCGTCGCTTACACGAGAGTATCCCCCTGCGAGCGCTGAGGAACTTGCGTGTGCACGTTTAATCAGGGATATTGACGCTACAGTAATGCCTTTTTTGATTAGCGTCACGCGATGGGTACTCGCAGTTGACTGATACGATCGCTTGTTTTCGCAATTCATTCATGTGACGCGTCGTGAATGAGTACCAAGCATGGCAGACACGCACGACATCTGCCAGAGAAATGTCGATTTGAATGTGCCTTATCAATGATTCGGACGGACGTCCACTATCGCTGATCACACGAAGATTGAAAGGTACAAGCGTTTGGCAGCAGCGGCGCCACCTGGGTCGCGCGCGGAATTCCAATTTTGGGCTCGTTTTGGTGCAATCGGTCGCTTTTTCTATGATTATTCGTCGCGTTGATTTATAGCTTGTATTCGAGGAGACGCGAGGTCGGTGTTTACCGTCCGAAAATACAAGGAATTGGTGCTCGCGTGTGTGCGCGCCGAGTGGCGCTTACGTCTAAATTTATAACTATCAGACGCAAGTTCCTTTCGGCCCATTCAATTATAAATGTTTGTCTAATAATAAGCCCGAAAGGCGAAACAGGAGGATCGAACGATTGCGCGACCCAATTTGGAGGACTCATTCGTGCGGTGTATTCGTGATTGTGGGGCGTAAAAGTTTGTTAATAGGAGCATGCTGGGCAACTTCGACGACCGATCGTGTTTCAAAGCAAAAGTCATCCGCGAGTCATTATCGTCGTTGTGAGTTGTGCTTCAGACTCTACGCAGTGCTGGATAAAGAAGAATAATGTACACCGAGCCCGGATTATGCACAGAATTAATCAGATGAAGGACCCAGATGTCAAAGCGGAAATGACGCAACCAAAGTCTTTTAACACATGGGTCCCATCTCATGGCCTCTTCCCCAGCTCATAATTACATTGGACTGAAAATGAAACAACTACACATTATAATAATCATTTGCTTGATGGGGTTCGCGTTGAAATGGAGTTTCTCGTCCAGCGATGACGGCGACTGAATAAACATCGAATGTTATAGCTCGGTAATGAATAATGAATAGCTCAATTGAAATCGAACGACTGCTAATATCGGCACGCCATCTGCAGGATATATTAAGCGAGACCCCATTTCCAAGGGAAACCCCATTAATCGAACGTCTTGTCGAGTCCTTAAATTGATTCCGATACGTCTGGCATAAAAATCAATGTCAAACAAGCTCGGCGAACTTTTCCCTCGATTTTCGATAAAGCCTGCTGTTTGCAGAGCTGTTTCAAGGACTCGTCTCTTGCGGTCGGTCAGTATAATGCGTCTTAAATTGCCCCGCTAGTCAACAATGTACGAAATATTGCTAGAAACCACGGCGACAATCTTCAAGATCACAAACGACATTTCGCCAACCACGTTTTACAGATTTTTTTGAACTTGCGACAAATCGTTCAATGTATAAGTGTCAAGATCAATGTCCAAAAACGTAAGGTAAATCAAAATAAGGACCCAGCCACTGAGAGAAACTATCCAACTGATTGCAAACCAAGTCGTAATTGGATCGCTCGCTTTACAATACACGCTGTCAAATTTATGATGCCAACCGTTAAAGTATACTATAAAAGACTAGCTTTACGACTCTCTCGTGCAATTAAGCTCGATACGACACAATTTATAACAATTTTATGTTATTAATGAGATTCGCGTAAGCTGCCATTGCGATTGCAATGTTGATGACACAAGCGTTACGATGCAAAGCGTTACGATCCGGCCCTTTTTTACGACGATCCTGATTTGTCCAGCGCAGGTAAATCGTCTTTTTATCAAATTGGATCGCTCATTTTGTAATGAGGCTGACAAATTTTACTGCTGCATTTACAAATTCACGGTGTTCGCAAGAGATATGTCTTTCTGACACATCTGAGAACAAAATGAGAAATTACTAATCCGAGCTAACGTCAGTGCAGAATGAAAAATAACGAAGGAAGTGAAACTTGATGTTATTTGACACTCAAAATCATATTTACAATTCTTTTTGTTATTGTTATAAAATAACGTTGAATTATCTCACCAATGTTAAGAAACTTTCATCTAGACAAAAATCAAGCAAGCAAATTTTAATTAAATTTTAACATATTAGCTTTATGGAAAATTAAATAAAATATTTTAAACATAGCATAATAGCTTTAGAACTAAACAAACAAAAAACTTCACATCTTAAGATATTTTAATTTGAAATTTTAATAAGAAAATAAAGTTGAAAAACAATTACAAGTTAATTAAATTCAAAATCACTCAAATGATCATACGATTTCTTTCACCTTTTAATATTTACGTGAAACAAAAATTTAAATAATAGATATTATAAATTGCAAACATATAATTTTTAAACATCAATAAGTGTCTGACTACTTTTCAGAATAGACTACCAGGATGCCATGTTATTAAATTTCAAATCTCGAGTCAATCTGCATTCAACTATTGTCAAAGATGCCAATCTTTCTGTACCAAAATTGTATATTAATAAATTTAGTTATTTGTTTACTCGAGAATAACATAATTTGTGGTATTATTTATGACCCAATATTCTTTAATATTGTAAACACGAATTGTAAATTAGAAAATTATGTACTCATTTACTTATAGAAAAACCATATCTGAAATTTGCATCAGCTCCAATCTAGTAGCATACCAGAAATCTTATATGTATCATGGATTTATAACGAGCAAGTTAGTTTTCACACTGGTTTACTGGTAGGTACACTTTGTAGAATGAGCATACATAGTAGACTTGCAATGATAACTGTCTACATTCATCATAACAAATTGAACGATCCAGTTTTCTCACAGCAGTGTCCGGAACTGTAACCGGACACTGAGGAATTTCTCTCAGCGCTTAATCTCTCGAGCGAAACCTTTTCAGACAACCTGAAAGAATCTTGCATAATTAATTAAGCGTCGTATCAACGACAGTCGCCACGCCAGATATATTATGTGATATCGCATTGTGACTATTAGAATCGTGTGCAACACACTGTATGCAAAAATATACACCATCTTCTATCAACCATGTGTACAGACGGATGGCGTGAGCAGCATACTCACCGAGTAGCGCGTGGATCTTTTGGTTGGTGTGCCGGCGTTGGAGTACGGATATTGGTTTACTGGCCTCGTTTGCGGAGCAGCTACGCATCCGCTGACGAGGAGTCACCTCGTCTTTGCTACCCGAGTTGCTCATCGAGTTGTAAATCGCGTCGTGCATGTTCCGGGCAATGTTGTGGTCTTCCGCTTCCATCCAAAACTCACCCCCACCTGTCACTGCGGACCTTCCAACTTCCATGTAAAAAATCCGATCCATGTAACCGCATCTTCGGATACTGATCAGCTGAATACGACAAATAAGATAGTTTAATTGCTGCTCAAACGTTGATTTTAGATTTTTAACTTTCATTAGATTGGCTATACAAATATAGTTCAATCGCCTTTTACAAAGTCATTTAAATATGTGCGTAAACAGCATCAAAAAAATTACTGAATGTTATAACTTATTGAATATTCAATGTAAATTATGTTACTTACTGGGTTTATGTAATTAGTTTTTTAATTCAATTAGGAGATTTGATCGATTTCATCCAAAATAAAATCAACACGTTGAATATTATTTTTGAACATATCCAAATTTTGAATTGTGAGTTTTCAAGTTAAGAATAATTCTTAATTATATAATCACAAGTCTATACAACATTGTTAAATTTGAAAACATAACTGTTTTAATACTACATGGAGCGTAGTAATTGATTAGTGATTCATTAACATAATTAACTTTCAGCCAAGTACTCAGTGAAATAAAATTAAACTAATTGACTGATAGTGATATCAAGTTATTAATACTTGATTACGCTTAAAATTTGGCAGATCAAAATACTGTTTGAAAATCTACAAAGATATTTATCATCAAAGTGCTTTAATTATGGATACATTTGTTTGGGTTCAAAACAGTAATCAATCTAATAAGACATGAAATTCGATGTGGAACAAAAGTAACTTAGTTCAAGTTAGTCTAAACTATAGTTTTGTCAAAGATAATATTACAATCGAAGTTTAAGTTATGAATAATTTATAAGGACTATGTAAAAAAACTGCAAAAAAAGATAGAAAAAGCAATGTCATTTATCAATGGTCGTTTATGGTAATGAAATACATAAGTATTTCGGAATAATCGAAATTGTGCGAAATGATTTTTCAAATAATTTTGCAAGACAGCTCGCATTTTCTATATATTTTAAATAATTTATATTTGTTTAGAGATATACCATCTAAATATTTTGCTTATTGTATATCTCCATAAATGATTTTCTTTTTAAACAAATATTTAATTTTGCTTGCCAATAATATATAGACAAAATAAACCTACGACATTCGAGATGAAATAATATCCACTAGATTAGATTCTATTTTTACTGTAATTAATCTCTCTAGAGTAATAAGTTTTCCACATTTATTTCTGTAATAATAACAATAACGAACAAAAGATGATACGAATAAACTATTATTTATTTAGAAAGATCTTTTAATTATTTTTTTAGAGCATAAAACATGTTTCATAACAAATAAAATGATTGCATTTAATGTTAGCAATAGTTTTTGTGCTGTGAAATAACACTCACTTAACGCATTTCATAATTATATTCAAACAATATATTTGAAAATAAATTTATTGACAACTATTGAAAGAACTGTAAAATAAGCTTTGTTTTTACTGTAAATGAAGTAATATTATTTATACTAAAGTAACATTCCCTTGATTATAAAATCAATTTCACCGATTGACTTATTTATTATACAATAGAAATTGTTGATTGATAAAAACATCTCTATTCATAATAATGAATGAAATGAAACCCCCCTTTTATTGTCTGAAAATGCTTTTTTATAAAAATAACAAAATTATTTAACTTTCGGAGAAGAATTTTGATTGCTCATAAACCCATCATATTAAAGTGAATTAAATTTATATCAATGGCTCTTACGTCACATCAAAATGTAATTGCTTGTTATTAAATGCCAGCGTTTACATTTGAATTGACACGTTCTAATAAATGATTAACTGAAATCCACACTTAATTAAATCCATAATCAAAATCGATCTGAATGATGCAATGTTTTATTTAACATTTTAAACAAAATAAAAAAATATAAGCAAACGGTTACTTTTATCTATAATTTCACAAAAAGATTGTTAGTGATATATTCATAACATATATTTTGGCAAAATGAAATGAAGTCCAATAAAAATGATAAAAATGATTATTTCTAAATAATTATTTTTCAGTTCAAAATAATTCCACATTAATTAATAAATTGAAATATTATAAATATAAAAATACGTATTGACTGTAAAGTTCAAAATGATGAAAATAATTTCTAATTAACTCTGTACCCTTTCAATTTATTAATAATCATAATCAATAAATTTGTAATAATTGTGAACTAAGAATTGAAAACCGTATATAAAGTGGACTTATGTTAAAATTATCCACGTAATTTGCTCATTTTGTTCTAACTAATTAAAGGAATATGGAATGGTTGGACAAAATTCGGTGTCTCGAAAATCATCACCGACATAAGAATAAAGGAATGAAATATGTCACATTCAAAAGACATTTACGTGACATATATTGTTTAGTTCTAACGAATACTTTACAATGACAACATAATAATTTGAAATTCACTTACTGAAAACTCAAGGATATCCGATTTATCCTTTGCACCTATTTTTACTAAGCTCAGAATACGGTCCGTAAGACAAAGTCTGTATGGTCCATGCATATTTTTCCGCTCGCCCAGACCTTTTTTCTGTAACGTCACTTGCCAAATGTGCTCTGTAAAAAGAAAACAACATTAAGTCTGAGCTTCGTAAAATTTAGTTCGCTAAATGTTTCGCAATTATTTCTTTCTTTTCAGCTCAAAAAATACTTGCTTTACTCGTCTATTTAATCCACCCATTTCACAATCCCGAATTCATTTGATTTCACCCTTCTAAAAATAAACATTATCGCATTACTTATATTTTTGTTAAGATAGAGAGATCTGCGATTACCGTTAATTAGCAAAATAATTTGTTCGCTTGAGTTTATCTCAAAGGAATGCACAAAATATTTCTCCTCTGATTCAATTCGCACGATACCGACGCATATTTCCTCGTTCTAATCCAAGATAATAACCGATATTTCTTCTTGCTGAATTAAATAGATAACATTCGCAACAAAGTAAACAACGTCCAAACTGCTCTCGGTTGCGCTCCGAATAACTGGGAATAACACAGCAGAAGTTATGAATTGAAGCTCGTTGTCCTGCTGCATTATACATTTCTCTATCGAGAAACAAAAATGTAAATATTACAAAATCATTTTCATGGGCGAAACACTTGAGAAAAATTTGGTCATGAGATACATCGAGCTAGGGGAATAATCCGACTCGCCAAACGCCGCCCATTAGAATGCAAATGCCTTAAATCACGTGTCTCGAAACACAATAAACAAACTTTAATGTCCATAATTTGGTGATTCATTGTGTCGCATCGCAAGCGGCACAGTCGTTGCTCTTTTCTAGCTTAGTTGTAATGCCAACTTCTTCGCGGTTTTGCCATTAGCCCTGGTGCTCCTATTTGGACTTCTCACTCGCGCCCTCTTTATCGATACAAAATGGAGAGCCTTCAGAAGCTGCCAATAACAATCAATGCGGTTCAATTTGTCTCTTCCCCTCGACTCCCTCCGAAAGGTGTTTGATTCACTGACGAAATCAATAAAAATGACGTCGATTTGATCGTTTGTTTACATACATTGGCTATGCCATTATCTCTACAATGGTCTAAGCCATAAGCCTCTGATGCGGCGCCACGTTTCACACATGAGTCACTTTTTTGGAAAGGAATCCACGTTGATATTTTGGGATTTGTTTTTCCTAGCCAAAAGTTCAGCTTCGTCCATATGTATGGCTCATTTGCATGCTTTGTTTATCCCTCTTGTTTATCAGTACTTTTTACAGGGGAATACGACTGAATGAGATTTGACGTAATACTGCGTGAGTTTATGAAAATATGCGTGGCTTTGAGTGTGAAATAAAATTGAATGCCAATAAGAAGTGACGTTGCTATCTCACGCTTCTTATTTAAAATGCAAATTTGAGAGTGATTGTTATTTACATTGTAACAAGTGAACGAATGGAGCGTCACGCAATTAAAAACCAAGCGAAACCTTTCAATCATATTGGATGATTCTTTTTCAGCGGCAAGACAGAGAAAACAATGTTTGCGCATCTTTATTATTATGTATATGTTTAGGATTAGGAATCAGTTGGATGTTCAAAAATGACGTCTGCTGTTAGCGTAAGTAGCAACTATTATTGTTTGTGGATGTGCGTTATTAGCATTTCTTGCTACACAGCCTTCGGTTTAACAGTTTTTTCCGGACGTTTTTACAGTGTAATCGTTTCAAGAATACATAAATATGCTAATCACTCGAAAACTGATAAAACCAATGATAGTCGAGGAGGAAAATTTTATCAAATGGCTATGAAATGTGGATGATTTTGTTGTAGAAATGTGAGTTTTGTAACAAACTGGAGATAATGCGAAAGCCGCGGGAAGAAAAAAGCGTCGTTTGCAAAATGAAAAATATCGCTGGAGAAGCGCGCGCCATTTGAAATGACATAACTCGTTGGAAACAGCTGATGAGCGAGAAAATAAGTTCACGCCCGGCAAATCACACGATGAGTTCTTTATTCAACGATTTCTCCTGGCGAATGTTTATAGGCGCCTCAATCGCACGTCATTATAGCAGTTTTGAGTCATAAAAGTTTGCGAATAACATAAACATTGCTTGTTCGACTCGATTCGAGTAGTGGTGTTATATTCAATTACGTCGACTGTAAAAACATATCGCACGGCTAATTCCTCGTTATTGCCTGTGGTGTTGGTTCGGTTCTTTTTATTTATTTAACTCGTAATTTATTATTTTGTTTACGACTACATTTGTTTGAAGGAAAAAATTGGATATTACACGGACGTTTACGAGCATTTTTATTTAATATTCTTTTCACGCTGATCCAATTTGAATATTTAAATCGCGGGATACAGGCTGGCGCTATTGAAACTAGTGCATCAGTCGTACGATTGTTTGCAATGTTTTTATTACGTGTCTATCGGTTGCGTGGAAATCGAAACAAAATAAATAAACTACGGATGTTACATACAAAGCTTTACAATTATGTATTTGAACGTAAAAAAACCAGAGGAAACAATTTTTTATCACCATTTAATTATTTATTTAATCAAAATCTGTTAATTGATTAAAACGTGACGTAGTTAATAGCTTGGAAACACACTTCAGAAACGTTGAGAACCAACTTAATTTATACAGCGAATTAACGATGAAATGCAGATATATGACAACGCAAAATATTTGTCATGATGAATCATCTTTTGATCGAAAAATAAAAAACGGTTTAAAAAATTATGAATTCAGATGTCAGTGTAGTAATTTGTCATTGTTTATCTTAAGGAACAAAATTGTTGTTTGTTTATTCGTTTAAACGTCTGCAATCAAAAATCTAGTATGAAATAATTTAATTACGATTGTATCGCAAATGAAGTTGATTTGGTTTTACATATCTGGAATCTTGAATCGTTGTAAAACTACGTTCTAATGTAGATACAGATAATAAGTTCTGTATTTTATGTTTCTGTCACATTATATATTATACTTCAAATATATGTTTAAACAAAATATATGATATCTCTTATTGTGACCCGTGACGAGGTTTTCTAACTATTCAAAGTTTTACAATAACTCTAAACTTTGGACGCATCTTGCACATATGACATTTACACATAAATAAAAGCAATCTGTCAAAAGATAATTAATTTGCAAAATGACGAACCCATTAACAAGAGTATAATTTATAACTGACTTTTAAATGATTTCATTATGTTTTATTAATATATATTTTTTTCATTCATAGATGCATTGACACTGAAAAGAACGTTCAAAGGTAACTACAGTTACGCAAAATGAGTATCGTCCTTTTGAATTTTTTCCATTTGCGTTACGCGATTACGTCAAATGTGAATTAAAACGAAATCTTCATATTACGACGAATGTCCAATTAATGACACGGACTTGAATTATTCGTTCAATTTTATTTTCACCCAATTAAAAAGCCAAATTAATCATTTTTTCGAACGACTAATATTTCATCGCTCGAGCTGCTCTTTTGCCTAAGCAAAAGTGTCATATCTTTTATTTTTGAAATTCGCATAAATGTTTGGCATTTACATCAGGCTCTTTACGTCAGGATATGAAAACCAAATTTGACTTGAAACCACTTAATAAATATTATCACAAAGCGCGCAAAAAATGATTAAATAATACATTTAAATGTCTTGCTTAGAGTGTAAACAGATAAGAATCATTGATACAAAAAGCGTGGTGTAAAAAACTGCATTGGTGGACGAAACGCACGTTGTCAGTTACTGCTGTCAAATAATGTGACTCGAAAGCGAGCTGATAATA
>JABFQD010000045.1:0-48247 GCA_022817045.1 Psix sp. ZL-2020
TATTTTTGAAAGAATGAGATGAAACAGCAGTATTTATTTCAGATGGAAAAAAAGGTAATTAAGATTCTTTATGACTTTGAAAGTATTTATAAAATTAAATAAAATATTTATTATATAAAATAGGGAATCTGTTTTATCTACCAAAATAGTAATGCAGCATTTTTGTTAAAAATATTAATAGTTGTAAAAAAAAGTATTAACAAAAAAGGGTTGTATGTGTAATTTATTGCCATAAACTTATATCATATTACATCTTACACTAATAATTATTAAATTAAAAAAAAAATCTTACTAAAACAAATTAAGAACTAAAAAGTTTTTAAACCTCATGACTGTAATGTATAATTAATATCCAAATAATGCATTTTTAATTTCACACTGTGCTTGCTTTGGTAAGACACGAATGAAACATCATTGTAATGAATGCAACAAAAACATATTGCAGAAACAAACAATTTAGCATTCCAACATTTTGAATTAAATGCGTTAATACAATTTCATTTTGTATGATAAAAAGATATAAAAAGAAAAGTTTTTCGTAAAATATTTTGTCTTTCACGTGAAACTATAGTCTTTATTTGAACATATTTTTTTGCGTTCATGAAAAAGATTTGTTAATTTTAAAACAGCATTACAAAAAGAAGTATAAATATAAAGAAAACAATAACATGTTACAACAACATGTTAAATAACATATTTTCTATTTAATATACAAATATATTTTGAAGTTATTTTTTAAATTTTTAACAAAAATAATATTGATATTATTCCATATATACATAAAATGGTAATTGCGCATAACTTTTCTTTATATAAAATTTCTATATTTTGTACTATGTTCTATATGAGATGAACTTAGGAATAAATAATTTGTAGATGAGTTCTCAATACAAAAAATAATTGTTTATGTAATGAACAATTTGATTCTTACAGAAAGTACTTTTTGAATGATATAAAATTAGTTTTCTCACAGCAAACAGCCCAGAAAAGTGTATTCGTTATGAATATACTTCAATTACGTAAAACAATATTTTTTGCTATTGTGTTACATAAAATGTCTCGCTTTTTTTTCTTTGAAATGTTATGTAGAATTACAATTCGAGAATTGAATAAAAATGAAATAAACAAATTGTATATTTTAAATATGATTAATTATTTATATTGGAAGATATTTTAAACCTATCAACAGATATTAATTAAATCCTGATAATATTGAAGATAAAATGTCGTAAAAAGGTTTTCAATAATTGTTTGCAATTTTTCAATCACACGGTAATTAAATTTGGAATTTTCTTTTTATATTTCGTAACAGAAGATAATTTTGTAATCAATGCATATATCATTGATATGTTAAACTTAACTATCAGCATAAGTCAATCTACTGCAAGAAATATGAAGATCATTTTTAACACAGTGCCTTTTCGTTATTTATAAATTTATTTCACTAATCATTTTTGTGATAGGTTTGAAATACAGATAAAGAAATTTCAAATTTCTTAATTTTAATAACCCATATAATTCTTGATTAATGTTTATCATCTTGATAAATATACTTTTTCCTTCTAATAATCAAGAATAATTTTTTGTAATGCATAGCTAATGGAAACTGAATAAAAACTAGCTAATGCAAATGCAGCAAACGTGCCAAGTTAGAAATATTTATATTTCCAGTTTATCTCATTTTTCTATGTTATAACACAGACAAATGATAACAAAAAACATTATAACAAAAACTTGCCACCCACATGCGGGTCAAAGGAAGAATACACAAGCCTTATACAAGGATTTAGCGCTGGAGATAGGGGCATAAAATTTTTTGAGTCATTATCTTCGAAGGGTGATTGAATGAGTGGACAGGTTAATTGTGCGCAAAGCAAAAAAAAGGCCGAAAACGGAAAGGAACGATGGAAAAATGTGAGGCAAAGATAAAAACGAGGGAAACGAACGGCATTATGGGCAGCAGCCAAGATGTTTCATCGGTACGAAAAATGAGTAAAGTTCTCTTAACGACGTCGTAGCACGATAACGGCTGAATGTGCGGCATCAATATCTGCAGAAGAACGAACGAAGAACGGAAATACCCTTCGGCGCATAAAACTCGGCGTGCTTATGAACAAGACCGGCGAACGACGCACGGCGGCACGCAAGAGTAGAAACATGTACTTTATAATAATAGTAAAAATGAAAGGCATTTCACCGCATGCGAACTCGCATGCAAATGGATTGCCAGTTGTTACAACCATACGCGCCGCTGCCTGCCGCACGCGGAGTACGCGCGATTCAGTTACCGAGCCGGCTTTTTTATTAATCGCCATAGCGTAACGCACTCTATGCAGAAGATTTCTACTAAGGTGCGACTGTCTTTCATCAGATTGTGTGTCCATTTCAATCATTATTAAGCAATGCTGCTTTTTGTGTTATCTTTTTCCAATTTGGAAAAAGGACGAAGAAAACATCTTTTATATTTTTCCAACACGAGAAACAAATACAAAGATTGAAAATGAATTATATCGTAGATATATTAGTAAGAGTTTCAACAACTCATATGCACTTATTAGCATATCAGAACCAAAACATGAAATAATTCGACCGAGAAATCGTGTAATCGTTTGCATAATAGTATTATAATATTTATAAGGGTATACATATGTAATTTGTTTCAGCATTTTCGTATTAGCCTGAACGACTGTTTTACACAACCGTTTTTCTTACCTTTCTTGACGAAAATTGACTTGAATGGTGGTAGTGTTCTATTAAAACATCGAGCATTAGAATTTCAGATTGGGGTTTAAATTTAAAAGTACAATATGAAATCATTTGAAGGGGCAATATTTTATTAGTCAAATGAAATATGATTTTCATTCAGTTATTGTGGTTCATGGCTATTTTTAAAATAAAATTTTGACAGTTTGCTCGAATTTTAGCAGCAGAAATGTGCAAAAGATAAATGAAAAGATTAATTTTATATTACAAATTATTTTTAATTGACTTTAGCTTTATCTTAAGAACCGTTCGTTTTCCTTTTTTGGTAAACATGTAATAATTATTTAAATTAACGATATGATATAGTACACATAACATTTTATGGAAATATAAACATTTAATAAACTATGAACATTATAATGATATTGTGTCGAACATAAGGTTGAATATAAATTTGAACGTTATTAATTAGCATCAACAAAGGCTTTTATTTAAAGAAATCCAATTCACATTCCCAATTTTTTTACGTCTGAAATTATAATAAATGTATTCAAAATGATTAAAATCCAGTTAATTAAAGCAATGAATTTATCATTTATACTGTTCTATTGTTACGTCGGTTTGATATCATGATTATTATAAATGGCCAACGCATATATAACGGCATATACTGTATAAATTCTCATAATTTAAGCTACATGAAATAAACTATTTGCCTGACTTAAATCATCAATACAAAGGAGCAATATTGTTATTTCTTCGAACAAAATTTCCATGCCATTCATCTGAAAAATAAATTTTGTATAGTCTCACATAACTCCTTGCTTGTAAACAGAAAAATTATTTCTTGGCCAACTATAAACAAAAGTCAGAAGATGCTTTGTTTTAACGTGAGAATAGATTTCCTTGTTTTGGGTTATCTATACTTGATCATAATTATATATGCATATGCATATATATATATATATTGCTCGTAAATGCCGATAATGTATGAAAGAAGCAACGCTTAATGATTTTCGAATAATGATCGTTTGAATCTGACACCTGATGTTGGTTAATTTAAAAGTTACGCAGTGTAAAACAAAAGGAAAAAAAATAATAAAAATTCTTATTCATTGCAGGACTTATTTTGCAACGTTCATCATACTTGTTATTTATGTAGGATTTCATTTACGCAGTTTATCAACTATCAGTTATTTTCTGTAGAGTTAAAACACAATGTCTTGGTTCATAAATTTAAATGGCTTTCTCTATGTTTGAGCAGGAATTGTATTTCTTGAAAAGTACTTTATGTGTTTTATCTTCCCAAGATTGATTTCATATAATAGATCCTAAATGTTCAGTTTTACAGCTGATGAGATATTTCGATAAGTTTGTGCAAACATGACTTTCTTTAAGGTTCAAACAAAAGATGAATACTAATTGAACCTAAAGGCAATTTTAAGATGCGTTTTCCGGACTTAGCTAATTTTTTATGGTTGTCTTAAAAAATGATTGAACACGCGTGTTTTCACTAAACAGACAAAAGTTAGCACACTATTAACAAAACCAAATAAGCAATACGAGAGATTTTTACTGTAGAGAATGAAGAACTTAGAGACACTACAAAATCTTCCGTCTATGCATACATTATTTCAGTATAAAGATGAATTACGATTTGGAATAAAAGCATGTAATTAGAACTTGACGTAAATGCGTCTGTTTCGATCATTTTACAATTGCTTTCTAGCGTTGCTAATAGAAAAGTTTGTTTAGTTAAATAAACTTTATCGTGGGAATGCGATAATTAATTGCGTGGAATCCATATAGGTAGTAATTATGAATATAAATTAATCGTAAATGTATCGCCATCGGCGTTATCGAGGAAATCATATTGTTAGGAAATATTATGCCATTGAAATAAAAGCAGACAGAATCAATAAAACATATTCTGCGCTGAATAATTACATAAAAGTTTCGCTAAAGATGTAAAATGCATCATTCTATGCATTAATGAACCGTGCGCTGAGCACATACGTAATGTTGAATAATGCAACTTGTCACACTTACGACTCTCCACGCTATGACAATAAAACACATTTAAGTGTAATGTCGATTACGCGATATAACTTCTTATATTATTTTTACAAATTATGTTAATTATCGATTGAAGAATATTCATAGATTTTTCAATCGTTAAAACAATAGTTATTTAACTATAATTAACAATTCTATTGCGCGAAAAAGAAACATTTGTTCTTTTATTTAAATTTATTTGATTCTATTCAATATTTATCAAATGCTGCATACGTATAATGTTTATATTGTAACTATAATGTACGGTTGCGTGCGTAGAAAAATTTTATTACTCGTAATAGAACTTGTAATATGAATCCAAGCTTAAATATAAAACGTACAACTAAAAAACTGCAAGCATTTGATCATCTATTATAATTAATTATTTTAATCTGAATCACTGAGTTCTAAAAACAAAATATTAAAAATACTTTGATTATTTTAACTTATTTGAAAATGAAATCTCTTTTGGATATTCATAAATACTTGAGTATTTTTGAATCTTGTTTAATAGATAAAAACGACAAAGTTAAAAGCGAAATAACACGTGTTATAATTCAAATAAAGTGATAATAACGTTCATAACAATATAAAAAAGTTGATTATGCATAATAAAATTTTAGAAATGTCAGACTTTTTGCAATGTGGAACAATTTTTATGCTGATATTATGCTTTGTTGAAAATATTTTTGATAGGATAGAAATAACTCGTATGATGTATACTTAATATATACTTTATAGAATTATGCAACACATTTTATTAGCATTTAATCAACAAAATTATTTCAAAATTCCTTTTTAGCTATTTAATTTTGTAAACTATTCATAAATTTATCAAGTATTACATGGTAGTTTAAGATTGTTATAATAATGATATACATCGTGAGAAAGAATAAGTCATTAGAAAATAGTTTTAAAATTGTCATTTGTATCGTTTAACAGAAATTATAAATTTGAATCAAATCTGTTAATCGCTCTAAAGATTTCAAAGACAGAGGTCGTTCCAAATGTATTTTAATAATATGTTATTTTCTCTTTAATAATTTCTGTAATTTTGGAAAGAATTTACTGTCAATAAATTATAATGGGTTAAATTACCTCAAAAATGTGTTGCAATTTATCTTTAATACTTATGCATTGCGTATAATTTTTACATCTTATTATTATTGTAATAATAGAGTAATAAAATATTAAAATAGTGAGGAAAACCAGTTAAATAAAAAAGATGAGTAGAATAAATTCATGGGTGTCTGGAAATAACTTGATGTTGTAGAAGATGTTTCTCGAAATTAAGTGGCTTAAAAATTATTTTGTATAACAATAATTATCAAAAATCTCTTGCTAGTATGTGTTTTCAAAAAACAAATTTTTAAGTCTTAATTTATGTATGATAATTTTATGCATATCTACTTTGAAGAAAATATGAATCTATTAATATAAATACAATATATTGACAACGTGATATTTTGGTAATGTTTCCTGTATCCCCAATGAATTTCAATATTTACCTTAAAGTTCATTTATCATTTTGTTAAAACAATACCATGAATATATATATATTAAAAAAACAGTGTTTTCATGTTGAAACTTAAATTTAATAAAAGTTAAAAATAAAAAAAAATAATGAAGACAAGATTACATTATATTAAATTCCTACTCACAGCAACAAGATGTAATATTAAAGCCATTCAGTTTTCGTTACTTCACATTTCACTATTCTACAAATGAAAAGGTATTTTCGCGTTATTAATTAGAGGTTGTGCCTCTGTAATACATTTCCGCATAATTCATAAATCCCGTAATTTCTTGTCATAATAGTTCACAATGTGTTCCATTCGAACTGTTGAAAAAATATAATAGCTGAGAAAAATATATAGATAGGATAAAGATTTTTATTTGGTTTTTTTTCCCTAAATAATCATCAAATGAACTGACAATATAAAAGACATGAAATGAAAGATTCTCCGCGTGAGTCATTCAATCACGTGCGCACATTCCAGCGCGTGCTGCATTCGCGACTGACAGAAATCTGTGCACGTTCAACTATATAATATAGGCGTACAGCGTAATTGTTTCTAAACGTAGATTTCACTTTGAAGTCATATAATGGTCAACGTTTGTTTGAAACCATCTTCTGGCAGATGATTTTAATGTCTCAATAAAGTCATTATCATATCTAGATTAATATTCATGCTTGCTAAAATAATGTTATTCGCTTAGCCGTACTACAAAACCATCATTTATCAATTCATTTTTCTACTTTATTGCTTGCTGTAACCGAGTGTTCTATAATACATGTTGCATTTGTCGTTTGTAAATTACAATGATTCACATATGATTCCTCGAGCCTTACTTTTGCAACAGTTTTTATTATCTATTTTTATAATTAATCATGTCTGGTATGGTGTTAAGCAAAAAGCTTAGTAGGAAACAGCATATTGTTAATTTTATGGTCGATAAATTTAAACTCGGCATTTAAGATTTAAGAGTTTATTTCATACGAATTTCTATACGAATAGTCAAGTGGGTGTTATTTATTAAATGATCGATTTTTAAGCATTTTTAGTTTAGTTGAATTAATTAACCACGTGTGTTTAGATAGCTTTCCTTTCAAATTATAGTTTTTTTATCGATACCTCTATTAAGTAATTTATTAATTTGCATAAGAAACCTTTTGAATCCATTTTATATATAAAAGACTTAATAAACATCATTTTTTCTGACTGAATTGCTATAATTTAATATTCAACAAAAATAAAGAAATAGTCGTAACAGTTGTACTCAGATTTGATTTGACATATAATGTTGTGTCTTTATTATATATTCGGATCTCAAAAAGCAATCGATATTCGAATCACGTAATGAAAATTAGTGTGATTTATTATGAAGACTTTCATAAAATTATATACAATTTATCTAATCGTATAAAATTACACGTGTTCACACTATCGTGCTGAATTCCACTGATAAAATAGTTTGAAATCACACGAGTTACATCACTTGTTTAACAAAATTTAACGTGTAACCGTAATTTTGAAAACGACTTTTCACGTCCAATACTTTCCTATTAAAAAATATATAAAACTGAAATCACATTCTGTGTAGTCAAGATGTAACTTGAATATATAATATCTTGATAGAAACAAATTACAGGTCAAATTCTTGCACTGCAGAAGAAGAAAGTCGAGTGCTGAAAATATTCCAGTGGGATTTTGTTAGCTCAAGAAATTATTCCGTATCGTAAATAATATTTCACAATATCCACTTACACTTTTTCCAAGCACTTTGTTAAATTACACTTTGGACTTTAAAAAATCATTCCTTTAATAAAAAGGGAAAGAAGAAGCATGAGACACAACAGTTTTTAACGATTGTAATAAAATATTTTCTCACTTTCATTTAGTGCATGAAAAATTGAAAGAAATACGTCGAATTACAAATTCGATACCATGTAATTAAGCCTTCCGTCGAAAAAGTACACGTTGACATAATCATATATTAAAAATCATGAATCGGTAAGCTTTTTGCAAACGTATAATTACTCATTTTTCACAGGCATCCATTATTTTTCGGCACCTTATTCAAAAGCATTCATTAATTTTGTCGTAAATTTTACACTTTAAATATTTGCACCCAAGAATAATTTTGGTTCTTTTGCATTTATGATGTAACAGGTACATCGCTGCATAATATTGTTTGTCCGTAAATATGTAACGAACGGTGAATTATTTGTCTTTTTGCTAACACAAAATTTAAGGTGACATTGTAGATAATTGAAAAATAAAATACAATGATGTATAATAATGCGATCTAATTAAAATATTTAAATGATGAACTTATAAAATCACTGTTTAGTTATTGAAACATTCAGGTTACATTTCATTAAATTTCAACAAATTATTTATGTGGCTATTAAAGTTCGCATTTGTAAAAATTAAAATGTTATACGTTGAATAAGAATCAATATTTACGATATTGTTTCAATATTTTGGTATTCTGCTGACAATTTCATTCACCGTGAATGAATTGTGGAGATAAATGGCAAAAATTTCCCACGTATCCAGTGATCCAGCAATACAGACAATCACGACGATTGTTCACACAATTAGAAATCTGAAATCAGCCGGTTCCTCGTTTCATACATTTCCTTCGAGTGAACTCAAATGCGCGTACGTGTCGTTGCATCCTGGATATTGCATTGCACCGGAGACTTTCACTACGATGCATCCGCGAAACATGATTGTAAATCGCACTGCAGCTATAACCTGCTACGATGCGGGGACGCGCGATCGGTATTTTCAAATTACGTACCTCGTCGCGACTTCTTTATTGACAGTAGTTAACTTGGTTCTACATTTTATCAAAAGAATGTTCCATAAGCATCTGAAAAAACAAACGCTGCTGTGCAATTAGCAACGGCGAATCAATGGAGTCAATAAGTGTCGCTGATTTGCTTTTTAAAAGTCTTCTACACACATGAAACCAACCATTCGTAGATAACGAGACAAAAATTATTCGTACAAAACCACTTTTTCAACATTTTTATCATTCATTTTTCTACGAGTTAACCTTCAAAATTAGAGGTAACCGATAAACTTGTTGAATTAAGGGGTAAGTTAATGGAGGTTGAAGGTCTTGAATAAAATTTGACTATAATTAGTTGGTGCGATGGAGAACCAGCTTTAGCTTATGTTAATTATGTCAACATAGATCGAGTTGATATTTCGGCAAATTAGCATTTTCTGCTGTAAGAAAGAAATTTTATAATGTGTATTAAATTAAAGATTACCGCAAAGCCTTTTGAACTTGAAACAAATAATCTGGTCTTAATCTCATGTACTTATAATACCATAAACTGCCGAATGTAGATATAGAAGAAACAGTATATAATTTATAAATAACTTATTTGAAAAATCAATTATTTCATTATTGTTTTAATTTCAATTAAATTTTTAATTTAAAGAATCAAACACTTCGATACGAAACAAATTTTTAATAAGAAGATGTCTTCACGAATTGAATTTATATGATTGATTTTTAAAACTCCAGAAGAGTGAAAAAGACTAGGGCATTTTTCCACGTTTTTCATCAAAAAGGCTATTAAGCTTCGAAAAGCCTTTTGAGAGAATTGAAAGATCGTTTTCCAGCAAGATTGTTTTTTAATGCGATATGAATAATGCAAAACGAAGTCTAATAATATTAATCATTCGTATATATTTTTATTTATATGAATTGAAATAATAAATTTTTTTCAGATAATATTTATGATATCTAATATATGATAAATATTTCGTTTGTATTATATACAAAACTGATTTATGTGTATTTTATATTTTACTATTTATAAATTAGATACAAATGTGTAAAATGTAGATTCAACATTTCAGAAAACAAGAATCGACAAATAATCATTTTAGTAATTTTAAAAATATTTTTATTCACATTATTACTTTCAATATGGCATTTTTATATTGACATAATTACAATTGAGACGATTATTTGTGTAATTACAGTAGTATCAGATGACATACCCATAATTTAACTTAAACGCCGAGATTAAATTTTATAAGACAGCAATCGAGTCGAAGTTGAACCTTGAAAAAACTGATTCGATGGATCGAGATGCACCAGAACAGTGATGCGGGTGTTCTTCGTATCGTGTTCTAAGAGATATTTAAACATACTGCTCGCAAAATAATCGATGCTCGATCATTTTTTCGACCCACGCACGAATCTGTTACAGTAACAAGAATCACCGGCAAACAAATTGAAAGTCATTGGTATAACGTCAAAGATGAAGAGGTGTACTTCAGCTCAAATACTGACGTCGTACATCAGGGTCATAATTCGTATAAGTCCTCTGGTATAAAATCGCTTAGTATCGATAATTACTCAATTTGCATGTTCCTCTTGGAATAATTTCAAACCATGTAATAACGAGTATTTCTACTGTAATAGGACGGAGTTAGGTGACTAATGGAACTTATCGACTTTATTAAAGAGTTCTTCCAAGAACCAAATTTAATTGATTATTTAAAAATATGAAATAAATTATCGTTATAGTTTTGATTGCATATATCAGTATAAATGTCATTTAATTTTTCATTCTCTTATTAATTTAGAAGATAGGATAGCTTCGTTTTATCTTCGAGATTGATCACTGAAAAAATGTCTACATATATTTTTTCTTGAAATCGAAAACGAATAATCACATTTTCAAACAAGACAGCTAATGATTGAATGCTTAATGCAAATACACATCGGCTTTGATTTGAACAATTCAACTCGTGGCTTGCTATGTATTTGTTTTCTTTCAATATCTTTAACGATCCTGGTTATTTCAATGTTGACTTGTTCATTTTTATTTCTCTTTTTATTTTATTCTCAAAGTTGCATTTCGCAGAAATATTCATGCTAAGCATAATTGATAGAATAAAAATTTCACTTTTACGAGCAAAGCCACTTCGATTACTATAAAATTATATAGTCTCAATTTTTATGGTGTAAAACTTAAGTTGAAAAGACAAAGTACGAAAAAAATGCTGTTCAGTCACACATAATGAAGAGCACTTATACTGCATTTGGTAAAACAATTTACAGCTTCCTTCAGAGTCATTTAAAGGATTTTTCATAAATCGGAAGCAACACTGTTCTTACCCGACAACGTACTTAAGTAAATACGGCTGGGTTTGTGTAATTTTTAAGTAAGTGGATTTCACGCGCAAGTGGCGAAAATTAGCATATCGTTGAGCTCAACGATACACGAACAATCTAGAGTACAAAGCTGCAATTATTAACATTTCATCCAATGAACCATATGATAAATAACCTGCTGGCGGCACAGCAGCGTCATCACTGGATTAACATGCGAGGCTGAAAATTGAATTTCAAATAACGATCGGTTTGGGAAAAATCGACGCAAAATGAAAGGGCTAATAGATGAATTACGTGTAATAAGTGTTAAGGCGAAACGCGGCACGATGCAGCTATTATTACTGCAGGCCTAAGAAATTGAAATGCGAAGTGGCCGGGTGGATAAATGCCACGCCGTTGCCTCATTGGCTTATTCTCTCTCGCTGCAGCAATTGATGATGCTTACGCAAAATGAAATAGTGGAATCGGCGACGGCAAAATGTGCGTGCAGTTGCGCGTACACCACTTTAGCCTCTTCCTGTAATTATTCTCTCACATTGGTTTGACGCCGATTGATGTCGAATGGCTTACCAGATCACGTTATCGGTCGCGGTAACAAGCATTTTGCGTTTCCAAGAAAGTACTCAAGTACTAAGCTTACTCACTTTCCAATGCGATTAAAAGAAAATAGACATTACGATTAACAATACATGTACTTGTGCCATCCGTGATAAAATTGCTTGTCGTAATAAAGTTGAATTGTTGACAACGCGAAAAAGAGAAAGTGCTTGGGATGAAGCTCGAACATAAAATTAAAATGAAAAGAGTCGTAGGTCAGTGATACAATTTAGATTAAAGATACAACTAAAATTTGATGCTTTTTAAGTTAGTCGAATGTTTAGAATTAAATATGTTTAGTGAGAAAATCGATTAAAAGAAATTCAGTAATTATTATATATATAATATATTATTAATATAATAAAACAAATTGTATTATAATATTTACAGTCATGAGTAAATATAAGTATGTATAGTGTAAATATTGAAAGAAATTAGCAAATATTTAGAAGTAACAGTATATATTATCAGAAGCGTGTTTATTATGTGCTTATCAGAATGATATAAATTACTTCAATCATCTAAGTAATACAACCTAAAAGTTCTTGGTTAATCTTTAGTGGTATAATATCTAATCGTGTCAGCCAAAATGAAATGTTTTTTAAGAATCTATTTCATGATATAGTGCCTAATAATTTTATATTATTATCTACACATAAAATGTTTCTTGAATTGTATCTTTTATTTATAATCTTATTTAAAAATATTTTTAAATTAGCATTTTATCATATACAAAAGTTTAATAATATTAAATAAATTATAATTTGTGCGTGAATTTGATAAAATAGGACGTTTTTTATATTCAATAAATGAAAAGAAAGTTTATTTTTGTTGTATAATAAAAATCTGTAAGATTGTAGCTGAAATAGAAAAATCATTTCTTATGGATAAAATGATAGAATACAAATGACTTTCAAAGGGTATGAAAGATTCATTTTCTTCCAAAGTAGTTTAAAACAGTCATATTTTTTAACAAAATCTATTAATTTAGAAGGATTTAAAAAATTTCAAATGAGATAATTCTTATGCTGTTGTGATGCCTTATAAATGTTATACATTATATTCCATACGCTTATGCTAATAAACAACCTTGTATTGGACATTTTCAATTGAAGTTATGCAAAAAGATTTCATTTTATTTTAAGAATAAAAGTTGGATTGTTAAATTAAAAGTTGAATTTGAATAAGTCCAGATATAATACGATGCAATTCAAAATGTTCGTGACTAAGAAAAAAGTAAATAATCACGAAAAAATTGCATTGCAAGATAATTGGGAACACAAAAAATATAAATTCTGTTAAATGTGCTATTTCTAATAAATTTAATACGCATGTGTGTAGTTTTGCTTCGTATAAAATTGTTTGGAATATTGTAAAACAGGACTTTTGTGGAATTCATATTCTTTATTTTTGAGTTGTAGTTTCCACTCCATGCAAAATCCAAACAAAAAATAGTTGAAAATATAAAAAACCTTCAAAGCTCAAAATCTTAAGAATTTCTTATCTCAAGACTTGGAGTGTGTTATGTGACAACATTTTCTTATCAAACAAAGAAGAAACCATTTCCCACCAAGAAGGACATTCGCAATGTCCATTTATATCCTCTAAGCAAACACTCAAAACATTTTTCACTGTTTATTTGCGTACGACTGCTATGAAATTTCTCATGCGTAAATTTACTATTTCTTCTTTTTCTGCTGGTATATAGATAGAGTTTCACGGTACGAATTGCCGTGTGATTTATAATATTTGTCCAGAGATGATTATTTATTCCGGCGTGCGTGCGGATATCCGGGCACGCGATTTACGCGACACTCATGAGTCGTGGCCTAAGCAGTTGCTTTATTAGTGCGTCGTTATCTTGCACAAGAGGCGTCGAGTGGAAAGCACTTTGCGCCCGTCACGTGCAGCGACGCGCGCGACGGCGGGAAAAAGTGCTGAATATAAAAGGAGAAAGGTGAGAAAAAGAAACGGCTTTACTTATTGGCACATGCTCTACCGCTATCGCTAATGCATTCGACTCGGCTGTTAGATTGTACAATGCTCGACGTCTCGCTGACTATGTCACGAGATAAAACCGACTAGAAGATGGAAAAGAAGACGAGCCGGCAATAAATTCGAAGTCCAAGAGTCATTACACTCGAAACGACCAATCATATTGAAAAAAAAATATTTCCTGTACAAAGGAAGATCATTGAATAAACTTTGTACATGAGATAAGCAACCAGAGATTGTGTGGTTAAAGACATAAAATGACACTGCAATCGATGATTGTTTTTCGCATCTTCTGACGCTTTTTTCTAGTCAAGTAACAAGATTGGGCCGCCAATTTAACGGGTCTTGTTTCATATTCTCCGCTTCCGCATTTCTAAACGCTCCTGATATCTTCGTCCAACGATAAACATCGGATGTTATTCAGCTTGACAAAGAACCTACAATTTTGTTCTTCAATTTAGATCACTCGATGAGATATCAGGCCGACTGTTTTTTGCATCCGGCGCTGTACCAAATAACCAACGTAACTCGATTACGTCAAAGCATCCTCTTTGCGATGACCTTCTTACGCAAAAATCTTATTATCTAACAGCTCCAGTCATTGCGAACCCTAAGTTGATTGCGATTCCAGCGACACCTTTATAAAAAGCTTCATCTCGGAGCGCTTTCAATGTTACGTTATCTAGTAAAAATTTCCCTAAACGTGAATCAACTTCAAACGACTCAATAGAGCGCTTATCGTTCAGATTGCATCACCGGTCTCTTTCTCGTGAACGCAAAGCGTTGAACAAGTTGCACAAACGAGCTCGAATGGTCTTACGATTCATTCGTTTCAAATTTATCTTCTTATTTTTCCCTTTATTCAGATAAGATGAATACAGTTTCAATGAATGAAGAATATGTTTCCAATAACTAAAGGATTCAGAGTCATTTATTACAAATTTTTATAATACTCCGACTATATAAACATTTTTATATACCATTGGTACATGTAAAATATGTGTTAATACATGACATATGAACGACATGTATGCGATGTATATATTTACATTAGAGTTATGTAATCATTAATATATATTTGATGTTCTGAAGCTGAAATTCGTTTAATTATTGCAAGATAAATTCATCAATATTAAAAAATAGTATATCTTATAATTATATTTCATAGCTGTTGTATATATGAACAGCATAATATATATACTATGCTGTATAAGAGTCTATAATGATACTAAATGTATGACATAAATGTTACATCGTCATGTATGCCGCTCACGTGAATTTTCAGTTTAGAAGTGATTGTAAACAAAACAAAATCGTTCTGTTAGAAATAAATATTTTATTTATGCTTTTAGAATAAATGCAAGATCATATATAAAAGATATATGTTTCTCTTATACGTTAAATTTTTACGAGCTTTCGTCTTATAAAAATACTTTACTTGCTATAAATTTATCGCAAGGTGCTTATTATGCATTGGAAAATGAGATGCATTCGAAACACAAAACCCGAGACACACGGTGCTGTAAACTATGCATCGTTATGTTTTGAGAAGGATGGAATCAAGAAACAGAAGATTGCTGAATTATTCAATGGGTTAGCTGCCCAATTTTATTTGAGCTTCGAACCGCCAACCACTTTTCGGCATTGTCAGCTAAAGTAAGGTGATTTGTTTTTGAAGAATATTAAACCCTATGCAATTTATAGCAGCTTTTATGCAGTAAATTATATTGAAGCGTAAAATAGTGGAACAGCGGATTGACATTTTATGATTCCTTTATACAGATAAAGAAGTTATGAACGATTTTTCTCGCAAGTTCTAAATGAGTTTATTTAAATAAATTTCTTCATTTTTCAACATTGATTTATATTTTATGATAACGACGAAATGTAATTCAATTTCATTTAAAAACTAAAATATAATATGAACAAATTTATTGTTAAAAAACAAAATCTTCCGTCAAAGTAGTACGTGAAAATTATTTTTCTCGGCACGTACCGTAGAAAGACAATTAATGTTAGCGTCTGTCATGGTAATAGTACTAAGCATAAATTATGGAAGACCCGGACAATTTTGTAACACGTGTGCAAAGGCCACAATAAAATTACAATAGTAATTGACCATGTTTTGCCATTTTAGCGGAACTTATCTCTGTCGAAATCTTCGAAAGTTTTCTCGGGAATGCTTGGATTTGTAATTACAATTGCCAAATGCAAACGTGTCTACAATTCTGTATGGGTTTGATATAAAAATTGTGCTAAAATAGTACTTGTCTAGAACAAGCGAATAATCATAAGTAAAAACTTATTATTTATTGTCATGTGATGTCACATGAGATTCTACACTCACTTCATTGCGAAACGTCGAAATTATGAGAGACGTAAGAACCACTCTCTAAATGAAGATTTAATCAACATTTATAGACTTGAAAATGATACCTCGTTCAGTTTAAGTTCGGAATTTCATTTTACTTCAAATCAAAATTGAATACTGTGAAACTTGAATAAATCGCAAAAATCAAACGATTGGAAAATCTGAATCGGACATCATATCTCGAACCCCAGTCCATTAAAGACGGCTCGTCGAACAACTTATATAGATAATCTGCAGAGCTGTTTCACCGGGCGTTAGATTGTAAAATGTATTTGCTCTATGACACAAAAAATGCCACATCGCATTCGAAGGTAACTGAACAAAAAGTGATATACACGATGCTAAATTCTGAACCAAGATTCCCATTAATTTAGATAAACGATTCTATGGTGTCATTGATTTGTCCGACAATGACTGGTCGACGCAAACGGTCAACTCATATCGGTACAGATCGTAGATTAACCTCGCAGATAGCTATGATCATGAAGAGAAAACTTTGTAAATCAACCCTTGACAAATAAATGCATCAGTTGTTGCCGCAATGTTCATCTAACAGAAGAAAGTCACGACCATTTCTTCGCATCGTGAGGTTTTTCTCGGCGTATCAGCAGTAGGAAATTGAGTTTGAGGAAGACATTTTTAGGATAAAGACAGAATTCTCTCATTGTTGTTACAAAACAAATACCTTGTTATACGTATGCAAATCGTTCCTGATTTAAACATGCAAAATATTTGAAAGACTTTCTTTCTATTATTTTCAAGTATTAGTTAAAATTATATGAATTTTGCAAACAACATAGTTAGTATTCCGAATTTTTGTAATAGCTTGTCTTGGAAGTGTATTAAGTAGAAAAGTAGTTTGGATAATAAATAATACTGTCGATAATCTTGACATTTCATTTCAAGCTTAGGACCTACATGACGGTATATCTTTCATTGTTCGGTTATAATTCGCAGATGTTTCTAAACACTGTATAATGATCGTTGTTTGCTCCGAATTCTCACGTATCGGTTATACGTCGTAATGCCTTTGTTCTTTTAATGATATAAATTCGTACTGACAGATCGTACGATCAATGGGTTTAATATCCGTTATTATCGTCGATGCTATAGAGAGCCGTGAAGAAATTAGTTAAGATCTGGAAAAGTCCGTCGATATCTTACTCATTCCGATCTCTAGCCGATCGCTATTTCACCCGGCTAATTCAAACCGATTTATAATGAATTATTATGATCTAGTGCACTTGTCGAAAAATGTTAATTAAAAGTGCAATTTTTGCAATCTTCAAGCGCGGAGTACTTCAGACGGGAAAGGAGATTTTTCAGCAATCAATAATTTTAGTTAGCGACACAAAAATGGCCAAACTAGTTATTATCGACTTAATTATAACATCGAACAGTGAATTAACTATTCACAATAGCTTACAAATAAGTAATTACAAACACAATTGAATAATAAATTGTTGAATCATGCGATGCGCAGGAAATAAATTTGCTCATCGTACGCGCGTTTCAACTCCGAGGAACGTTTATTGCTAATGTTATCATATATCATCGTAATGATATTATCTCGAGGAAAAAAGGAAAAACAAAAAGGAACGTTATAATAACATACATTTTCGAATACGAGAAACGTCTAAGTGCGCGTTATATAATAAGACAAATCGGTACCATTCTCATATGGCAGTGTATTGCATACGCGCCGACACTCATACTTGTAATATTTATGCCCGGAGTACATCCTTAATGTTCCATAAATTGTGATAATAATTTCGCGCGGAGAAAATCCATATTCTTGAGTGAGAATCCCATGCTAATCTGAGCATTCTAAGCGCTCGATTGTTAATACAACTCTTTCGTCGGTCATTTTTGCGGTTAACTTGTTTTACAACATCGCACGTATTCCTTTCTGAAAGCCTTCCCTGTTAACTTTTTAAATTTGCGCCATTTCGTCATAAACCGTTCTACGAAAAGGTTTTTATTATTTACCCATTAAAGCAAATAATATTCGAGAAACAAGCATGCTCGCGTCGTCTATTATCTGAAAAAATTATCACTTATGAGTCTCTCTTTTGCTTGTCCATCAACGATTTCAATCGTCCACGTTAGTCCCCTTCAAAGACGTTATCTTTATGCCACAGAGGGAACCGAATAACAACTGCCGAACAATCCGTTATAATCTAGCCTACCCGGTACGTATAAAAAGCTTTTATAGCATGTATTAAAAATGGAATATTAACAAAACTCTGAATGACGACAGCTATAAAACTCCTGATATTGGCAATGAACGATTTAAGTGGCTTATTCTTTGAGCTGCATATGTTCCCGATTCTTTACGGTTTTATTATATCTTGTGGTTTTTTCGTGTGACACACTTTATTGAGATGCGTCGCTTAGGCGGTACGTTGATAACTGAAATCATCGGGATAATCATTTTCCTTTCTTCATGTATTTGGAAAGAATATAAAAGTTTCATAACGGATAACGAGTAAATGACGTTTGTATAGCAAAATAGCAAAAAATGCTTTATGCTTAGCATAAATGATGATCTCGAAAGGATTATGCTTTTAATCGTCAGTAATTTTGATTTTTTTGAAACAATAATGAGAAAGTTGATGATTACTTAGCTGACATTTAAGTGCTTTTACAGTTTTTCATAAATTAACAGAAAATATATTCATTAGATAAATTCTTTTTTCAGTACGTGATATTGCCACGGAAAAATAGAAATAGAAAATCATCAATGTTATTAGTTTAAGACTGATTGGTCGACTCGTTTTTTATATCCGCAATTATGTAAAATTATGTAATTAAAAAACGGAAAAGAAAACAAAACGCACATTAAAATTTGTAAGCGTTTTCTCCAAATATTTTTCTTGTATCCATTCATTATCATAAAATCTGCAAATCATTTACCTAGAAATGTGAAAACATTTCACTTAAGTTATTAATAGTTATGTGAATAAGTAAAGTATATACTACTGTCAGGAATATTTACAATAATTTTATCTCAATAGTTCTGTAGACCTATTAAAATAACGTCAAGAACTTACGACTCATGAAATTTTAATATTAGTTTAATGAAATTTAATAGACCAAGTACTTTACAATTGACTTCTTACTGGAAGCCATTAGAAATATTTGTTAAGGTCTCCAACTTTTACGCGTCAACGTATGAAGTCACAGAATGTAACGAATTATTTTTTATGAAAATTGATTGAATCATGATTTCTCTTTTACAGCAGAAATATTGAATATGGCAAAATGAACGTTATCTTATAATTGTAGTCCTGGTAGACCAAATTAAAAATCGATCTACCTACAAATCGTAATCTGCTTGCAAAATCATCATTTTGTCGCGAAAGAGAAATTCCTTCTGACGTCACATCCGGCAGCGACACGCCTCTACTATGCTTGCATATTGACGGCATTTATAGTCTATAGAGTGATCTGAAGAACAAACGACGTGAATATCGCGTGGAAACAGTAGGAAATCGAACGAGAAAATAGCCGATCAACGAAACACGAGCTCGTGTTCCTCCGTAGTTACGCAACACTGACATTTGACATCGCGGAGCGAGAGGTGTAATAATGTCAATCTTCCCAACACTATGCCGATCATATTTCGCAAACCATTCTCTGAAATGATGATTTGCAACTTGTTGGATGTTGTTCCCGCAAGCTGAGTTTACATTTCATATTCTGCGGTTCCGGATTTCACTTGTTTTTGTTTACCTTGCGGAAATGAATTGATCAAGTTCGGTTCTAGGAACACCTTTCTTTTTCGATCTTTTTTTATTGTTTATGAAAACACAAAAATTGTGACGGCAATTAGTTTCATCAAATTTGCACCATATTTGCTTTATTTGTTTTACCTTTTACTCCTACAAAGATATAAAAAAACGCCTAGAAGATATAAAAAATTAACTGAACTGAAGTTCTAATTATACAGAGATTGAGACAAAAAGTGAAATATAAATTTTGAAAAGCCGACAGTTCGAACAAGCTGATAACTCTAATATCATTCATCGGAAGATTTATCATCGATGGAGAACAACAGCGCTTGTTTCTTATATGTGATGACATGGCCAAAGTTCTGTGTTTATTATTTGACGATTCAATTGGATCTTCTTGACAAGTCTATACGAGAATCTAAAGAATCTTATTAACTCTATAGATAGTTTTTGCTAGGAAATGAGAAAATGATTGCGCTCATAACGAGCTTATAAAGTTGATCTTACCTCTTATTCGCAGAAGAAAAAACGATAAGCACGATCTAATGATTATATAAAACAGAATCATCACAGGTTTTTTTGTTTTTGAAAAACAGCGATTTAACTTTCGAATAGTTGATATAAAAAAACAATAGAGGAGATTGATATTTTGCGAAAAATGTATTTGAAAACGCATTAATATAACATGTGACAAGGGTTTCAAGTTTTCTCGAACATAGAATCAATCATACACAAATGACATGTGCTGTAATTATGAGAAAATGAGGAGTAATAAATCATAAATAATTATCCAAGTTGAATGAAATCAGTTGACCTTCCGTCTGTCAGAAAACCCATACACGCTTGGGCGGAGAAAAAGAGGAAAAATATTCTTACTTCACTCAATTTTTTCTTGGCATTTGAAGTTAAATGTAATTTAGAAATTATTTGAATTTGATGTACGTATTATCTAGGTCCTATATGGGTCATGTTGATTCCTTGAAGAAAACCTATCCATTAGTCTCAAGTGAAACTGCAGCTCAAAAATATGATGAAATCGTTCTCTAATTAACATTTATCAAAATAATTTGAAAAATGATTGCAATTATGTTCTTTTATCATTTTTTTTTAATGTGCATAACCAAGAAAACACACTTTACCTTTCAATTCAACTTAATTTGGATGACTTAAATTCGTTAGTTCATTCAAGTAGAATTAAAATTCAATTAAAATGAAATAATGTTTCATCCAAACCATTTAATCGTAATGAAGCTACATCTTGTTCGTCGTACGAACAAAAAGTAATATAACTGTGCAAGAAAATAGTCGTCAAAACGAATAAAGCGGGAACAAAAAGTAAGTCAACTTCACGAAGGTGGATCGTAATATCATAGAGAAACATCTTATTAAATCACACATAAACATGTTCTTGTCCAGTATACCATTCATACTTCTGGACAGAGAAGCCCACAATTAATGTGGTCAGACCATGCATTATATGAACAAAAAATTGATTGGCAACGTGCTAATTGTAGCTTAACAATCTATATTTTTCACATATATCCTTCTTTTATCTTTCCGAATACGAAATAATCAGCATTCAGGTTTCAATCAGCCCTTAACAAACAAAGCAGCGGAACACTTTATGGCCGCTGATCGGCAACTTAATCCTCGATTACATGTATTATTATTAAGCTGATGAATGCATGTGTGGTGTGCATACAACTTGCATCGATTCTACTCAATTCAATTTCGACTGACCGAAAGAATGTGTGGGAAATAACCTTTAAAACAACGTACAAGAATATTCTATACGTGAGTAGAATTTGTTTACAAATTGTTCGATTATTATATTCTTCTATAGAAATCTTTTTGATTACTAAAATGACCTGTGAAAAATAATTGAATATGCTCTTACTACTTTCGAAATTGAGTTATATTTTAGACGAAAGCTAGTTGAGTTGTTTCAGTGAAATACAAGAAACAATAGCATCGTTAAAAAAATATTTATAACTATATAAAAGTAACTTCTTATTGATGTTGGAAATTGATATGAAACGAGGATCATTTTCATAAAAATAGTTTTTATCAAATTAGTCTTTCCACTTGTCTAAAGTTTATTTCATAAAGAAGGGGAAGACGAGAAATGATCGCAAAATTGATAATATTTAAGAATTCCTTGTTTTTGGTAGTACAATAGAAATATATTTATATAATCTATATGTATATACAACGTGATATTATCAGTAGACCGAACAGTACCATGAAAAATTCCGATTTTCAAGTAAGTTATGAAAAAAGGAAATAAAATATTTGTTTCTTTTAATAATAAAATACTTATAAAGTGATAATAATAATAATAATAATAACAATTTTTTTTTAATTTATTATCGATACTTCTTAATTTTCTACTTTTTTCAAGAAAAAAGTAGAAAGATAGCATAGCAAATAGTTTTTGTTTGATCAATCCATCTGTTTGCCAGATCTTGTTTTGATTAAAACGCACTTAAAGTCTGATCAAAGATCGAACTTTCTGCCGTTTTTTTTTTGTTAAAATGCCTTTCCGTTTGTTATTGTTCTTAAATTTTTATGTAATATTCAAGATTTGTACTTTTGGATAGTTGAACTATGAATGATCAATAATTAAATCAATTTTTTTCCATAAAATTCAATCTTTAATGAAATCCATATCCAATTAATACTAGTGATGTCATGTTGTTTGACAGTATTTAATAAAAAGTTCGTTATTTATATGATAGACGATTAAATATATATGTAACAATAATATGACGGTTTCTAATTAAATAATGAAATTAAAATTGGTCAATTTAAAATATCAATTAATTGAATTTCATATCAAATTTAATTATTTCAATTGAAAAAATACCCATGTATTGATACAATTTTATCATTAAAAGATAAAAGTAGATGCTTGCAATAAATATATAATTTGTTTTTAACATATTTCAACCTAAGAATATTTTTAAATAGTATTAAAATATTTTTATAAGATTGTTTATTATGATTCAGCCTAAACAATCTATCGATAAATTTGCATATGCGTTATTTAATTATAAAAATGAGTAATTTCGAGATCCATTTTGAAATCACCTTTTGCAGAAAATTTATTAGCTGTCATCAAATTAAAAATGTTTTTTTCTCAGCGATGCAAAAGTTATTACATCATTTTCAAATACAATTAAATGTATAATTATAAATTTCAATTGAACCACCATGGCAAATCAAATTCCTGAATTGCGTTAAGTTTCGTATGGGGTAACGCACTTGTTGTGCAATAATAATTGTCGCTATTAGCCGGCATATAATTGTTTTCAAAAATGTGCACTATTTACGGAAAAAAGCGGTATTAAATAACACTAATGGGCAGGAAAGTGGGTTAAACATTTACTTTCCAACAGTTCACGAGAGGAAGGCACATGTGCGTTTGACGCGCATTCATTTGCACTGCACTAAAACGTCGATTAAATACGACTTCTTTTCGCGTATTCCACCTTATGTTTAATTTATCGGTAATTCGTTAAATTTTTAATTGCCCGCAGAAGATTGCAGAAGCTGAACAGTGAGTCACTTGTGCGCCTTCTAATCGACAATTAACGTACACGTCAAAGATTATATAAATTTATGTCCCATGATGCTGATTTCGGTTAATTGACACTAGTTTTTCTTCAAATTTAATTATAGAATACTTGAACTCTGATCTTAAGCATGTGTCTTTTTTACCCAAAAGGGTGAGAAACTCAAGAGAAATCAGAATTACAGTTGACTTTGCTTAACTGCGGATGATTTTGCGCTTTACTTCTATATTTACGACTAGAATAGTTCTCAAATTAAGCAACTGCTTATTAAGTTTAGAAAGTTAATTGTAAATTGAATAATTGACAACACTTGAGTTCGAAAAGTCACAGAAAATGACCAAATTTTATGTCAGTTAAGAAACGATTTATTGAAAAGTCCAAGACTGTAACAAATTCTTATTTTGTTAAGAAATTGACGAATGTGAATATGAAAAATATTGCTACGTTGTTTCTAGAGCACTGTGTAAAGTGTGCACTGTGTAAAAAGCGTAAGTGCTCAACTGATTACAACACGCGAACAACTAATGTGAAATTGAGTTACAGTTAAGTGAGATAAAAGAGACGCCGTTCTGCGAAACAATTTTAAGATGTTTAAGCGACACTTCGACGTTGAACGTATAACTTAATTAATGGACAACATTCACTGTGCGGTCATATTGTTTCTTACACATAACACTTTTTTGTAAGTACAGCTGAATGAAATAAGTGTTTGGAATGGCAGCCAATTTCACGAGCAAAAACTTCCTTCAGTCAAAAGTTTTTTTTTGATATTTCTCACTGTCTTATTTTATATATTAAATCACGTGTTACATGTACACCTTTTAAGTGTCATTGAAAAAATATTTTCAAGGAAATAAAAACCAGGTTCACGGCTAGAGTACGTTTACCTCAAAATATATTTTGCTATACCAAGAGTCACTTATGGTAATGACTGAAAACAAAAGACGTTTGTTATTCAACCTTGATGCTTCTTTAAATTATTCAGAATTGGCCGACGGTATTGAACAGCAGCAAGCTCATCATCACCTTTTGTACTTCATCCAGACACGTAATGGCGAGTAATGTGAACGATTCTGTAGTGTTTGCTCAAGATAATGTTGTATCAATATTGTTATTTTGACGCGAAGCTTCATTGCTATGAAAATTATTTCTCGTGTAAATAATTTTAGACACGATGAGTTTGCAGTTTTTCAATGAATTCATTTTAAATTAAAAAGTATGAATTAAATCAATTGTTCTAACTTTTATATATGATAAAAATGAAATTAAGATTAAAGCCGTGTCAGTATAGATTATTTATCTGAAACAAAAATATTCTTAAAGCAGTTTAGATAAGAAGAATGCTACTTTTTATTATGAAAATAATTTCAAGGAATAAATTTTAATATTCATTACAGTAAAAAGTCAAAGAAAAAACGGGAGATAAAATTGACACAGATTAAAGATGAGTTTCACGTTTGTATTTCGGTATAATGGATGTACGTGAACATCGCCTAATATAAAAACCCGGTGCTAAGATAAATGACCTGAATATTAAATGCATAATTCAATAAGGTATACGTGAAGTAAAAAATAAGAAACCGTATATTGAATATAATAATTTATATTAGATCATGAACAGAACCAATCAATTACATTCATAAAAAATATATGACCATAGCGCACATTTTATTGCAGTGTAGCATCAGATTTCAGTTTTTATCTTCTGCCGCCATATTCGACGTTAATCAACATTCCATCAAAAAATAGATAATCTCAAATAGAATGTCGCTCAAGTAAGATTATCTATCTCATAAAGTTTCTACTTCTCGATCAGGATCATTCTTCTTAAGTCATTCAAAGTTTCTAAAATCTTTCTAATTCATCTGAACTTCTCCAAAGCCTTGCTTGCAACTGAAATTCATTTCGGTACAAGACAAAAAATGGTTACAAAACTTGGAACACGATTACAAGTTCATCTAAGGTGTCGATCGGATATCTAAGACTCATTCCAGTAGCGAGTGCCGCGATATTGTGAACACAGTAGGTCGTGAATCTAAGCCAGTACTTCTTCCGGAGGAAAGGTCAGCCCACGATGGTAGAGGATTTGCAGTACTCGGTAGCTCGGAATACTGAAGCTGAGTTGCGCTCGTATGTGCACTGGCTAACATTTTATCCAAGTGTAAATCTCTGACGCGACGACCTTCGTTCTCGTCTTCTGCCCCGGTTGTATAGCAGCGATGCCCAAAGTCTAGCTACGCAATTACAACTGCTTGATCACAAGTGAAACAACTTTCGAAGAGTCATCTTTATCTCTCTCTTCGTCTTCCTCGATCGTTCTCGCGATCGAGTGATTCGCGCGAGCGGATTATCTTCAACTCCATTATTCTGTCGACTCGTAACGCCTGTAGCTGCTCGCTAAGTACCTAGAAAGAGAAATCTGCGCGCAGATTACACGCTATTTGAGAGCTCGACTATTGTGACCCAGCGTGAGAAGACACTCGAATCTCTTATTCGCAGTTCAAATCGTCGCTCAAGCACCAATCAACGCTTTTCAACCACTCGCCTCGTTACGTCAATTATTATTACGCCCGCTCTCAGCGACTCCTGAATTTGGCTCGTGCGTTTTTTGTTCGGTCTTGATTTAATGACTCGACTGTTCCGAGCCGATACAATCGGCTTCAATTCACCCACTGCGTTGGCGATTCATATTGCGGAATGAAGATCGAAATTGAATCATATAACGCTGTTTGATGAATTGCCACTTCAAAAGTGATAAGAATGCACCCATTTCTGCATTCACTTGTAGTAGACTTTGTTATTTGCCGGTTCGCTGCTCGCCGCATTGAAAGTAATTAATTAATCAGCCATATGATATGATCATAAGTGAAATGCATTGCCTCTTAGAGCTCAGCGCTTTGCTTTAAGATTAGATTTGATGTTTTTCGTGATAGATTGACTCGTCGATTTGTTCGATAAAAAGCTGCAATATGCATATCAAATTTTATGTGCACTTTAATTGCGGTTTCTAATAGCCGTGTTTCAGCTTATATTTATGAAAGCTAACTGTGAACAAAAATTGATATTTAAATATTTGATTTAAAATTATTGCATAACTTAAATGCACGAGAAGATCGTGTTTTATGACTCGCCGCTTCGTTTGCTTTCAAGTGTATTCCGGACAATTTATTATAAATACGTGTCCAAGAGAGAAAAGTTTGAAAACAATCGTAAATCAGTCATCATTACAATCGTCCAAATTTTATATGTATTACGCTATACAGGATAAACCTAATGAATCATACATATATTATTCTAGTTGTTATAGCTAAGTAGTTAAGAAATGCATGCTAATTGGCTGTCATTTTTGTTTGTATTATTTTCCGTTTCTGCAAAGTTGCAGTTCAACTATTTCAAGTTTCAATGTCCAAGGTCAAATCACATTTCATTAATTGATTCAATTTCAAGTTGATTGTATGTTAATGATGCAGCGTGGTCTAATTACGAAATACACTTGACTGTAGGTACACGCTTTTCCAAGTAGACAATTTTATCTCAACCCATTTAAATATACTTAGATCTTTATTGAATCTATTGTTTTTATGCTTAGAAAACCATAATTATGACGTCTCGCAAACCAGAACATTATCATTAAAATTTAATTATACCTTCAAAATCCTGTCATCAATCGCACAATGTAACATAAAATTGTATTAAACGTCTTAAAAGATACAAATGAGACACGTTGTTTGCATAATCATAATGCAACTTCATTGCGTTTTCGCAATTCATTTTTATAATAATCGCACTGCATATCAATGACTGTTTCGTCGTAAAAGTCAGAACTAACGAAAACCATTTTCCTCATCGAAACCGTTTAATCTTCAGCAAAGTTCCAGTAAAACGCGTGAGAATACAATCAGTATCTGCGCAGCTTCTCGACATATGATTCTTGCAATACCAGAACCCTTGGCATATATTATTCGATTACCCTTCCATAAGAGCAAATAACTGCTAATACGAAATGCCGCAGATTTTGCGCGATCAATCTCAATCTTCATTGAGTTTGAACCATTTGTAAAGCTGTCCCGCTCGAGCAGCGCGCATCTATTAGATCGAAATATTCTTCTCATCGCACGCGTCATTAAGTTTGTGTGAATTTATGAAGCCGACGAAGTCTAATGAATGCGCGAGTTCACACACGTTTAGTATCTATTGTGTACGAGAATTGGCAGATAAATATAAATGAATCGGCGCTCGAACAAATTTAAGAGAATGGGTGTAAGCGCAACACGTAACAACCGAAGTAGCAGGTGGTTAGGCAAGATCCGCGCATTCCAGTTGATCAATTTTCCAAACGATCGGAAATTCACGTTACGTGAGAGCCAATCATTATTCAACTGCGGGTATCACTGTGGCTCGCGCGAAACCTATTACCCTGTCTGGTGGTCGAGATTAGTTGAGATATCGATTGAGAAAAAACCGTCTTATCACCTTAATTATCCAATAGTGAATAAAGTTCACGGTGTATATAAGAGCATATTCACATGCCGACCAGTTTTGCTAGCCACAATAGAAGTTAGCCGCAAAGAGAAACTGCAAGGCTTTTCAATCGACGATATGACCGATGTCGTTACGGCCATTATAGAATTACAATCGTCTCTACGTAACACATACAATAATCCAGAGGATTTACGACTGTTAAGGAGATGGTTACACTATCCTCAAGACTCTTTTGCATATCATCATGTATAATTCAAACACCTGAAACACCTTTTTTGCGAGTATACAAAGTTAATTTTAGCAGCCAATAAGCAAAATGAAATGTTGGATGTTGAGTAAATGAACTTTAGTATTTAGAATGTCAAAAATATGCTCATAACTTGATTGTTGAAATAGCTGTTTTGAGATGATTCGGCTGTTTGGAGAATCATGCAGTATGCAAAGAATAACTGTATTTTTAGATGATTTGAAAATAGCTTCATCGAGATCGGAATTTTAATTACTTCACAAGTCAAATACGCGCTTGTTACATTGTGTCTTCGGAGTGACAAGTTTGCATTGAGATAATTAGCTAATGACGATTTCTGGGGAAAGTTTTCGGAGATGACTATTATCTTTGCCAATGGAAGGTTCAAGATGTTCGCACGGTATTTTATGCGTTCAGATGTATGTTTGCCTGGAGGTCAAAGCAAATCGCATAACTAATAAACGGATAAAAGAAGAAAATAATGCTCTTCAAGTTTCAGTTTTCTTTCAGTTTCTTGGCATTTCTGCATCTTCGAAAGCTTCGCAGAAACGAGTAGTAGGCGGCTGTCATAAAAAATTCATCACATTTATAGTGAGACCATATAATGAACCGGTGGTGAACAACTCGAGACATGTTTCAATTTCGTATGCTGATCTGACTTGTAACTAAATATATATATGCTGTATCGTAATTGGTTATGTCGAATGGTTAAGTTCAAAAATGGCGACCCGATTGCGCACAACTATCATGAGATAATCCGTTGGTTCCCACCAAATTATACTATTGATCTTCTGTTTCACTACGGATTGTCTTTTCCATATTGAGAATAATTTATGTACTTGTCGACGCGATATATTTCGACGAGCCAGTAACAGACGAGAAATATATTAACGCTTGAATTTAAATAAATTGAAAAATGTTAATTACGACAGTAAATAACTACGTACTTCTCAAAAAAATATTGGCGCTTTATGTACAATAATGTTTGAAACGGCGAAAGATTGTGTTCGTAACTTTTTAATCTTAGAATAACCAATTAAATTCGTTTACTTGAAGGTTCGCTTTATTAATTGTCCATGCATTTTTTGATACTTGTAAATTTTTAATATTATCAATTTTTACCGCTTCTGCATTAATCGCAACAACCTCTTACGGTGAATCTCTTTAAGAAATTCAACTCGAACGAGAAGATTCATCAATCAACTTTTTCCGCGTTTCTTTTTTCCAACACAGCCGATGAGTTGTGACTTCAATCATTTACCGCGCTGAATATAAAATCTATACTTATCGAATCTAGCTCGAGGCTGAAATTTGATAGCGGAAAACATAAGCCAGGCAAGTCGATGATGCGCCTGTATTTTCTTTTCACGATGTACCGCGCTTCCCCAACAATTGCACGAGTGGGCGCTGATATTCTGCAGGCATTTGCTGCAATTGTCTCTTTGTTCGCCAAGCGGCACGAGTTTGATATTTTTCCTTTCACTGCGAACATAATGCTACCTAATTAATGGTGCCACGAGTCACATTTAAATTGGCCGGTGCGGTTTAACGAGGAATCGTGGACCGAGGAATGAGGAAGATGAACACGGTTACCATCTGTGGTTGTTCCTCTGGGATGCACTTTGACATTATAACCAAAGTATCCGGACTTTCTTCATCTTTTGTTTCAAAGTTTATCTTTTATCAATTAAGACGTTTTATCCTTTGCGAAAGAAAGTTTGATCCTTCCTATTCACTGCACTGCACGTGAATTCTATTTGCGTTATTTAAAAATTACGATAAATATCTAAAAAGTGACGGATGGTTGTAAATTTTCTGCAGATATGTTGCGTCAATTTGCATATTTATTGTTAGAAAAAGTTATGTGAATTCAAATAATGGGACAATAAAATTGAATATAAATATTGCTTTTACAATTTCAAATAGCTCTTTTTCCCCGAGAATCAGATGGAATTATTTCTCAATTAATGAAATTAAAATTCACATATTTTCTTACTGATGATAACTGTGAGAAATATAAGACGCTGCGTGTGTGGGGATTAATAGCCATTTCGTACGTAACTTGACGCAATATTTTTGAATACAATTATCACGAACCTCGGATCACCTTGTTCCGCACATAAAAACTATTTTATGTATTTGATTCAAACACCACTCTTCATTCGAATAACATGTATAATATGTAATATCAACGTAATACCCCATCGAGACTATAAACATGTTTCCTGCAAACGTCGACCGTTCCCACAAGGAGCTTATCCGCCTCATAAGTTCTGCTTATTCTGTATCTCTCAGATAGCCAGATCTCAGCGTCGCGTTATTTTAACCCATTTCTCTATTTTAACGCTAATTGCCCTTCGGTTGTTGCAAAATGTTCTCACAAGAATATTCTAAAACACCTGATTATCAGCGTATCCTTCAATTAAAAATGAAGCAGCTTTTGCAAACAGCTTACATTCTATACAATAGAGAAGTTCTAAACACCTTAGCTTGTGAAATACACTCGGTATATTGTTGATAATAAATATAAATTAATTTATCTTCTTTCGTCATACACATAGAAAAAAGAACAAAATGAGAATGAGCCGTTGGAAAGGAATATTAATCTAACTTCAATTTAGATCCTCTTCAACAGCGAAAAAAATAAATATTCATACGCATGAGAAGTGCAATAAATTAACGAAAATATTCGCTACAAATATTAATCTTTCAATATGTTTACTCAACTAAGCTGGGCATTTACATAGCGCCAAATGGCATGTAATTAAAATAATGGCGAATCTTTATTACGAAACGTGCATTGGTTTTTTGCACCCAAATATCTGAACGCAAAAAAGCGAGCCAATCCAAGGCTATTATTAGGGAGAAGAGCCGAACTCGATCAATCGGAGTAATTATTGGCGTCAGCGCAAGAAGTGTTCTTTCATCAATAATGACCGCAATAAAAGCTTCTCTTCGGCGCAAATGTACGGATAGATTGCTGGGATGGGAACAGCGGAATTTACGGCGCTGCTTTTTCGGCGCAAGTGCCGGTGACACTTTAATTGCATTATCCCACTGAAAAATAACGCCCGAGGATTTACAAGACCGAAGCGTCGTTGATCGATCGTTTCGGCGTTGAAATTCATTTTTTTTTGCTCGCGAAAAACCGGTTGTCGCGACGATAACGTTAGCTGGGCCTTTTTTTCGTCTGAGAAAAGGGCACACGTTGATCTTTATCGGTCGAATATTATGGACAGTGCGTCCTACAACTTTCACTGCTAAACACGGTTCAAGTTCAGGGTCTCCGACAGATTTCTGTTTTCTTCGCTCTCACTCTCGCCGGCTTGTGTTTCACGTTTTGCTTTGCCTTTCTCTTGCAGCGGCGATCATTAATTTCGGGCTTTGGCCCTTTTGCTCAACCGATAAGAGCCGGTCGTAATTAATTTTAAGGGCAGACAATGACCATAACCGTATATCCCTTACACGACTTTTATGGATCGCGTGTTCGCTGCACAAGCAAGGCGTATTTTCAAGAATTACAATCTGTCGCTACCGATTTTTCATTGGCCGGAATCTTTCAAATTAAATCGTCGCATTTTATTATGTTGGATCTTTTTGCGGAATGATAAATTTGATTGTTTTATTATTCGGCTGCGAGTTTGAGAAGAGGAAAAAGTTTGGATGATTTTTTAGTTACGGATATTTCGTGCTTGTTATGACACTTCCAAAAGAATTGACCATGAACTTGTATCAACGGACGTTAAACTTTATCTTCAACGGAGAAGCAGGAAAAATATATTACGTCGCTTATTTCATTAGCTAAATTGAGGAGTAAAATACCAAAATGAGTACGTCATTTGTGGAAGATCAAAAAGCAACGTTGCGCCGAATTTGGTCTGGAGTTGGCTCATGATACGTTCCATTCATTAGAGTTTATGCCTGAACAGCGCACTGCATCAAACGAAATCATTAGTGTCAATTTATAACAGCAAGCTCACAGAAAACGAGAGCGTTCAGTTCAACCTAAAAGTCATCGTCAATTTCTTAACTTACGTTCGTTCAACGAAGGATGTTCAATTCATCGACCAATACGTTTGAAATTCTGTAACGTTTCTTTTTTTGCATCTGTCTTTGAAACAAAGGAAGGAAATCCTACAATTTTGTAACTCTGAATCATTTTCTAACATTTACTACAGATCAATCGAATTCATTCTTTTGTAATCGAATCTCATGTTCCCAAGAAAGTTCCAACTTTCTATACCACAATAACAAATAGAAGTTCAAAAACTGCATATACGATAGAAATTTCTTTGCTGAAAGCCTAATTTATTTATTAAATCACGTTATCAAAGTATTACATATATGTATGGGTTTATATAAAGTATTTTTACCTAAGTGTAAAACTAAGTGTGTTTTTATAAATAAATTCTCGAAAGATTGTTTTCACAAATTTTACATAATGAATTGTATAAATTGTTAAAGATTTTTCGAAATTTCACAACATTCCTTGTCGGTGCAATAAATTTTCCCGTAATTACCTTTGAAGAAATCAAAGCTAATCTTCCGCAAATTTGCGGTCGTTGGGAACCAAAAACAAACAAATATTAATGAATTTCACCAAGTGCACGTTATTGAATACCGGCTGAATCTTGAGTCGGCGATCTGGGATGTTTGAAAAATCGGTGTTTGCAAGGAAACAAATGAGCTCGGGCGATAGGCGAGCCGACAATTATCAAGGCGCGATCAAGCGAAAATCACGTGGCCGGCATACTAACGGTACGCACATGTACTCGCACAAATACCTACGGGTTTAAAGAATCTCACAGACGCGTCGGACGCTGATTTTTTTCTCGTCAGCATTGCGGCTGTGGAATCGATAATCGACGGGCAGTGCTGCTTACCTGAAACAAGAAGAGAATACTTTAAAGCATTGAAATGCACCGGAGCATTGACACATTCGTAGAAAATTGTCTTAGCTACAATTACGCGCGTAGCTTGTTGGTATACAAATTACTAAATAACTCGATGCGCGACGACTCGGCTTAGAGGTTCGAGGAAAAAGTTGTATAAATAGAAACTTGACATTTAAACTAATTTTTCTTTTTGAAAAATAATCGGAAGAAAAAAGTACTACTGATTATTCCAAGAAACTTGTTCGTGTGAATTTTATAATAGCGTTACATTATATTGTATGCAAAGAGCATAAAAGATATTGAAACTAGAGTACGAGTATTTTTTGTAACTATAACAAGTACGCTGCCTTTCGAAACGAACTACAAACGTCGTTCAACTCTCGTTACTCTAAGGAAAAGAGAGTGAAAAATGCTCATTACGTGATTTTCTCACTTCACAAGATCAGCCAGGATTTATAGAATTACAGGTAATCACGTTAGTCGTGATTAAACAAGCTTCCGATTATTTTCATCTCTCTCAACGGAATTATCTGTTGTGCTTAACATCACTCAATCTAAGAACTAATTTACAACGGCTATTGCACTATCAAATCACTCCGAGTGTTTGAAAAGCGTTAAGTCCAAGAAACTGGAATGAATAACTCGTTTGATAGTTGATTCGTCCTTTCAATTGGATATAATTACTGTAGGAAAAAATGAAAGAAAGTATCAGCGGATCAATTTTTCTTTTACTACTGACAGCATCGTTTCTCCTTTATTATAACAATTGTTTTGTTATTTATGAATTCATTTGAATTTGTCTCAATGTTGATCCTGAAATCAACTTTCACGAACTGTAAGTGTATATGTGTAAAAATCCTAAGTATTGTATTTGAAATATTTTAAAGAACACTTTCTAGCGGGTATTATTAGGGATTTTTATGATTTTTACTGCATTACGTCATGTGTATAAAGTAATTAAAATAACGCAGTGATTTAACGTAGATAAAATAAAATTTAGTCAGGGCTATTAAGAAATGAGTTAGAACTATCAATTACGACAAATTCTTGCTGATTTTTATTAACCGTTTAGTATAAAAACGATAGAGTTACTGCGTTTAGAAAAATGTAACAATTTCGGTTTCTTATATAAGAATTTAGTTCTTTTTATTTATTATTGTATTGAAAAAGTTAACTTAAAACGATTATCATTCCTTGTTTCCTAAGGAAGTATATACCTTTTACAAGAGATTCAAATATAATTCTCAAATTTGTGTTTTAATGATAATTTTCATTTTTTTTTAAACTTACTCTTTATACTTATGTACATTTATTATATCTTAGAAACATGACAGATCAAGCAAGACTAATGACATTCTACATTTTAAATAGCTCACATGTTATTTAACTTTTTGTCAAACCATATTTCTAATCCACAGTTTCTGAGTTTGCAATGATATTTAACAGAGATAAGCGAGTCCAAGATGAACTATAAAACTGGTATATGAAATGTTGGATTAACGAAAAGGGTAAGACATAAATAAACGGAATGAACAAGCTGTGTCGTATGAGGATCTAATATATTAAATAAAACATTTTTCAATGGGCATTAGCATTCGCGCGAGTCTTAGCGGGTTGCGTAATCGGCTCGGTGGGACAGCGAGAGGAGTAACCTCGAATGCGCTGTGAACATATAGTCACGGCGGGCACGGACGTATTTATGCATATCGCTGAGCAAGCAGCACACCGACCACGACCTCGAGTCGTGCGTGAATCGCTCCAGCATCAGGAAACTCGTGCCCGTTGCAATGCTCGTTTTTCACCCCTCGGCAGTACACGCTACATGTAACGGCAATATAACCGAGCACTCAGCGCTTCGTTGATACGCTGCAAAATGCTGTACAAATCGTTCCACTCACCTGTATGCCGACCTATCGCACTTGCACCCGCGCGCGAATAGCATTTTGCACACGCGCGCAAGCGCGACTCGGCTACATCCAGGAAGAGGAATTTTCGGTGTTACGCTGCCTGGCATTTAGTAAGCGATTGAGTTATGGCGGTCGCGCCGCGAGACTAAATTGATGAGCCGAGCAGCAGATAAAAAACACAGAGAACGCGATGCTCTAGCTGATAAGCCAGTGAAACTAATTGCAAGACATAAGAGGAGCTTCGATACTTTTCCGCGACGATTAGATTCCTCTTCGTCGATCTTCACGTTACAATTTCCAATTAAGCTATTTTTATTATAGATCGATCGATTGCGCAATTTCGATTGAAATGCGACTCGCAGTTATGCGCGTTGATCAGCCACTACGGCGGATTTCAGCTATTTCGATCCAAAATGAAACTGCGTTTTCTGTTCAACCTAATTGTCGCAATACGCGCAGCGTTTTCAGATGGAATTTAGATTATTTATATAGTTACTTGGTAGTTCATGTAAATTGGACTATTAACCTGATCTGCGCGAACAGAAGTGCTTTGTGCAGAAGTTTATAGAAATGTACTTGGGCAATTAAATGCTCCGTCATTTAGTCATAAACAATTGCACCAAGGTTGATGTTGTAATTGATACCAACGCTTGCCGACACGCATTTGTTATTATAATTTGATAGTATGGTAATTTTTGTAGTAAATATGTTCCGCACGTGTTTCTAACAGTGACATATATAAGAGAGAGTTTTCATGCTTATTTTGTTGTATTGGATAACCTAAGCCTTAGACTTTGCAGATTATAAAACGACACTTTGAAAGTAGCTTTTAAATAGCTTGTTGTCGGAGATTTTTCATTTTTTTCGTGGCTTAAATATTTCATAATCTCATGGAATTCAGTATGAATTATTAGAGTTATGATCCATGAAAATTTATCGGAACTATTTTTATTGTTTAAATGATCACCATACAGTTACTTATTGAAATTATTACGATTCGTAAAACAAATTACTTTGTTGTAAAAATATATTCTCTTATCAAATATATTTATCGACTACAATAATAATGTTACGATATATACTTCATATCATTTTTATGGTTTGTAAATGTGCAATTAATAATATAATGTACTTCATGAGCTGCAACAAAATAATATTCCCGAGAATAAATAAATTACAAGGGACATCATTTTACAAAATAAATACACTCTTAATTGTTATTGTGTGTAAGTATACGTTATTTTTTAAATACTGCATACAGTATAAAAAGAGAAAAAGTTTTCAATCACGAATTAATTTTTATCACGCAGATGTATCACTTTCTATAAAAGATGTTATGCTTCTTTAAGTGTGAGGGTATATAGGTTAATAAAAACGAAAGTTCATGAAAGTGAGAGTAAATTTAGCTCAGGGATGATTATTTGATTGCTTTTATGTAAGTACTCTGAAAAAAGCTCGGTAGCGTGGTTGATCGTATCTAAATCTACACATTAGGAATTTTTTTTAATAGAGAAAATCTTCTTAATTACACATCATACCAATTTATTAGCTATTTGACAACAAAAAAGAAACATCTTTTGATATAAGTAGTAATTATTAATTCAGTCAGAAATTAATTGCAATCTTGAATTATTTTACAGTAGATTTTAAAAAGCATTTTGAAATACTTTTCCGCAATATTATATAATCGCACATATCTATTAAACAAAACATGAAAGCTGATTATAATAATCAAGCGCCTCATATCTTAATTAGTAAGCGGTATTTCTTGAAACAGGTTTGATAGCTGTTCTCGCAAAAAAGCTTCCGAATACGACTTAAAAAGGCATAATCTGTACGTAAAACTGTAGCTCGGTACGAATTATTATTAATGTGACGGCAGTTGCCCGAATCAAATTAGTATGTTAGAGGCGACGCTAGAACTTTCTTCTATCTTTCTTTCCTGCATTCATGTTGCGAATAACTATGCATTTTCGCAAGTAATCAACATTAAGCATTAGGCTTGGTTGCAGTTGCATTTGTTAGGGCACGTTTGTATGCATTAGCATGTCTAATTTCCACATCACTATTCTCACGCCGGGACAAACGTTTGTTCCGGGTTTTCATCGCCCACGAAATTTCATCCTTAATTCATATATGAATGAACGGTTAAAAATGAGCAGCATATTGATTCAGTTGTGTCCTTCGATGTGGATACGAAAATTAGCAGTCGATATTCAAGGTTCAGACTTTTCATATATATCTTCAAGTTCATCATGCGGTCATCGGCTGAATCAAAAAACTAAAATATATCTCATCACAACCATAATGGTGATAACAAAATTGCAGAGTACTCGCGAAATTTATCGTTGCAGATACAGCCAATTAAGAACAATGAAACTCATTTAAATAATATGTAAATACGTAGTCATCATATTTTATCCATTCTACTACCATGCGGCCAAAGTATTGTATTATATTTATTACAATTTTTTTTACGATAACGTGTTTTCAAGACTACTTTGGATACTTTAATGATACTCTATTGGAATCTATATTTAAACAAAATCCGATAAGTTACATTACTGAATACATTTTTGTGATGTTTACTGGGATTGTTTGGAAATTCTTGAAAAGCATATTGTTGCTTAAAATAGAGAGGTGACAGATATATTTGGTGACAAAAAAGGTAAGATCCTGCATTTGTCTTATACAATTATGTAGATTGTTCCTAAAACGTTTCAGTCATTTAAATGACTTGTATGAAAATTTAATGAGGATTACGTAATCCTGTGCATCGATGTTCTCTGAGCTCAAAATACCCAAACAGTAAATAGTTTACCGTTCCTTGTTATCATGGCACCTCCATCAAAATATGTCACAAATGTATTCAGCATTTCATGAAAGTTTAAGTTATTTCGTCACAATAACAAACACGTCTCTGATGCTACAGGGGGCATGAATCTTTGGACAGTGTTTATTCAAGATGAATTTCACATTTCATTATTATTTTGTATGCGACGAAAAGAATTTCTTATCGGATGCTTCTGTATGTCACGCGTAAGACGAGAAAATATACGCTGCAGAAATTGTGGAGCCTCTCACGTGCGCTAATTGTGGAATATGAAGTAGAAATTCACGTCACAGTTTTCTATATGAATATTTCATATTACACCACACGCTCCCGAAAAAGGAGTTAAAAAATGTTTTTATTTATCAAATAGCTACACACTTGGAAAACAATATTGATGATTGGTTGTATAACAAAGACCGCTGATTCTTGCGAAGAAAGTTAGCAATTGATGGGGCCATGAAAATTAATCAATTGGATTGAAGTATAAAAGTGTATACAGAAACGATTTCGAATGAAACAAATTACGGCGCTAAATGAATTGAAGATTACATTATGAATTATTTTTATAGACATTTTCAGAAGCAAATGTTTATTACTTACAGAAACCGGAAAGTTTATATAATTTTTACGACTTCCTTCAATCATGTTTCTAGTAAATATAAATTTTGAAAATTTGTTATAGAGGGAACTGAGTTTTACATATTTTGAAAATATTATTATCATTCATGGGATGAATTATGCTATCAGAGGAAATAAAATAATTAGGTATTTGTTTTTAATTATTAATAATCAATAATAAATTGAAGTTAATGCTTTCAATTATATTGAAGATAAGGAAGTTATATTAAGTAATGTATCTATTATTTATAGCTTATTTGTTTACATCAGGCTTTAAATAAGCGCATTTTTGCATGAATTGAATGAATCGTTTTTGCATTATGAATGAATATGAATTTTCTAATCGTGGTTTGAAGATGTAATTCATAGTCGGTTCTAGAGCTTTAATCATTCTAAATATAAATGATCAGTTTTCTGGAAAAATAAGATATTCGGAGAAAATTTATCGTAACTAGTCATTAAATAAGTTGTAGAAATAATTAAAAAATGAATCAGTCATTATTATAATTTCTGAAATTAATTACAGTAATTAAATCAAACGAAAAAAAGTAATCATTGAATTGCATTCCTATTTTACTTAAAATATTCCTTACTTAAAATATTTCTAAATCTTGAAAAATCGAAAAATTTTACTATCACAAAGGAAATAATTTTATTTAATATTGAAAATATTACTGAACTTGTATATCAGTTTGTAAAATCCAGTTCTTGATTGTAAAACAATCAAAGTTTCCCTGAGTTACGTTTGTTTAAAAATGGATCCTCAGTCTTGAACGATGTTCACCAAATGATTGAAGTACATCTATAAGAACGAATCTCTTTGCAAATCTCAATAGTCAAATCACAAGAAGGACATCGCAGACAACAACGTTGATATCACGCTGCTCATGGAAGCCTCGAACTATCACGTGCCATTGAATTTATTTGTTCGCAGATAAAGATGCAAGATTTCGTGAGCCTTTGATTCGTGCCGCTTAGAAAAGACGAAGCAAAGGTATAAAGAAACAAAAAATAAAACAAAAGAAAAAGAAGTCTTGGCACAGTAAATGAAAAAATGAATCGCGTATAAATGAATCGAAAGATTAACTACCGTCTTGATGCGTCAGTGATGTGAAGCGTCGGGTGAAGAACATTGTTAAAAATCTCTTTGAAGTTGGAACAGAGCAGTGTTATCGTGAAAGTAACACTCACTTTTATCAAAAGAATCAGATAGCCATCTTGAGAGCAGAATAAAATAAACACTGAAAATCCAAGGAAAATGACGAAATACATTTAAAATTCAAAGCTTCTTATAGACGTTTAAATCGCGAATCTTTGACCGTAACTACACTGTGTCAACATTCAGTACAGAAATTGAGAAACAGATTTTTTCACTCCAACTTCAGTTACCACAAGTAATTCAAACAATAGAACAATTACAATTCGATAAAAATATTTCAAGAACTGGGTAAAAACACAGAAGGGAAACAAATTTATTTGACAACTTTGACTTGACAATTGGAAATTCATACCTACACCTCTTGATATTCGCAAATCGTTATTTGCATCGAGGGTTTGTTTGCGAGAACAAAAATTCGAATGGCTTATAAATTGTCTAGAAACGATAAACCACTGTGCACAGACGTGTACGAGAAGAATAAGGTAAAAGGATCCGTAAAAATGAGAAAAGGGACATCAGTGAGTGGAGTAGTAGGTGGCTGCAACGCGACGTTTGTTGTGATTTGTGGCGAATCGATGAAGGTATTAGGTCTCGAAAAATCGTACATCCCAGCCATACAAACTTGAGATACATGTTCGCTATTACTTTAGTCCCTTGGGCTTCGGAGAGTTGGCTGATTTTAAGGATGTGGCGTCGAATTCCTTATTTATTCAATGTTGCTGCTATTGTGTGGGAATTCAAATGTGAAGCGATGCTGATGCATTGAGGATTTAACATCGAGTTTTATGTAATGCAGACCAGTATTATTTATCATGCGTGGGAATGCACGATATAAAGATACGAAGCATTTATGTCACGACTACATTAAGTTAAGCCTTTTGTCACAGGATGTTTTGCTTCTGCAAGTCATATGTTGCAGCCGCCAGATCATACATTTTTGCCGCGAGTACTTCTGGTTATACCATGATATGAAGATTTTTATATGCTCAATCAATCATGTTATTGGATTTAAGTCTGTTATTTATAAGTTTGTTTGGATGCAAAAATGATTGAGTGATACTTTGTCACTATGCACATATATTTATGCTTTGATTAGGTTTTATACGTTTTATCATTCACTTAAATAATTCCAAACATTGTTTTCTTTAAAAATGATAGATAATCGTTTCAAACTTCTAAGGTTACAATAATGAACGAAATCAGTTTTGAAAAGTAGCAGCCAATTAATCAATTTAATCCATTGCACAAAAAGTCATGTAAATTATTATTATGCAAATAACGTATAATCAATATTCAAAAAACAAAAGAAATACGTATCCGGTGGCATTAGAAATTAAACATTGTAGCACCACATTTCTAGATAATATAAAGTCATTCAACACTTGGCAGCAATAATAAATTTCATTACCAGAAGTATCAATCATACTCGACGGCGTGAACGTGGGGTTATAACAAATAAACAAGTATTTTATATAATTTGAATGAACAAATCTAATTGCGAAACAACTAATCATTGCGTACAATAGTAGAGACTAGATGTTAGGGTATTATCATAGCGGAAATCTTCAAATAATTGGCCGCTTGTTCGGACTTTTATGACAGTTTTGTTGCAAAGGTACCTCACGGAATGCAAGAGGGCGTTTAGGTTTAATGCGCTGTGTGCTCCGCCGAATGTGGGTAACCTGGTTCTGAAACTCGTTTTGAGAACTTTTGAAGATTGCTAATTCCACAGTCGTTATTTATTTACCTGATTGCCACACCTACAAAGGATTCAAGTAAACGTTATCCCACTGACATAAAAATACTACGGGTCCGGCAAAAAAGGAAAGTGCACAAATCAAATAATGCGCTTTTCGTTTTCATCTTCCAATTTCTGTCTCGTTAACTCAGAAACTTTTTGAAGAACTTATATCTTACAGCGGTTTAACTCACTCCCGTAATTGATCAATTTCAAAGAAAGTAATATTAGTTATTAGAAATTTGCGGTCATAAAAGCTTTTTTAAATCACTTTACTTCGAGTGAAAATTTCTGTGAGAAAATTGAAATTAATGTACCTAGTTTTTAGATATGTGAAAATTCATTTGTATCTACAGATCGAAGAAAAGTAACATTTAGAAGTTTTCATATTAACAAACTCTAGTTTCAAATGTTTATATTCATTCAATTTAAACACATATCGTATTTTATTGCCGCATTTACTACCAATAACAACATGAAATTGGACATAAATGACTGTTGGATAATAATTTAGGAAATAATGGATCTTACAAATTCGATAGGTTTATTTTTTATTACAGTGATATTTATAAATGTAATTATTTATTCGAATTATTATTTGAAATAATTCAAATAGATACCTTTATGTTAATGATCATTATTTCATTTATTCAAATTTTCAAAGCAGGAAAATAAATTGTTTTTATTATATATAATATTATATAGTAGACGTAAATAGGCATGTGTGCATATGAAAAGTGTCTGAAACTGTGTATAAGAAAAGCAGTATGATAAGATTCAGAGGCCGAGGTCATTCTGCAGACATTCCTTGTGAATTGGCGTCTAGTGAACTGAGCTACTGGCTGTTGTCGTGCGCACTCGCGCATCTTCATTATTTTGCTTCTAGATATCGCGGTATTCTGATACGAGGTACTATCAGTTGCCGGACAAGCACGATCAATTAGTGTAGTATCCCCATACATCTAGCTATACGGGGTTACATACGAACGCGAAAGATTAGTCGAAACGAGATGCTCAAAGTCGTGAAGTTTGACTTGTTGAGTATAGTTGATTGTCATGTGTCGTTCGCGGCACAGATCGCAACACAACGTTTGACAAGTCACGTGCGCATGCGCTGTCGTGCTTCATTTTAAAATGCCAATTTATCCGGATTAAAGAGCAACTAGGATTTATGGTTATGATTCTCAAATTGAAACGCTGTGCCTTTCTATCGAGAAGTGTACGGTTCACATTAGGAAAACCTCGTAACTTTGTCTCCTCTATCTTAGATAGAGGACATACACTCGAACACGTAGAGCTATTCATCATTGCCATTTTTGCGGTCTTAACGAAGCTCCGCAGAAAGAAAGTCGAAGGTTTCTTCGGCGCTTTCTTCCGGGTAAACATTATTTTCACAGTGTGACCTTTCGTGGTTTGCGTGCAGTCACTTTTTTTTGACGGGTTTTTAAGTCAAGAGCTGCGCCAGTCTGAGCTTTGCTTGCCAGGCCGCAACTTCGATCCGTTGCAAAATATGAGGATTTAATAGCACTTAGTTGCTTATGGACATACTCGTCAGGGCGGAACGTGAAACGAAAATTGCCGCTTTGTTACATAGTTCATTTACCCCGTTGGTTCAATTAGATGCAGTACGAAGAGACTGCCATGGGATTAAGATATCGTTTTGTAATAAATAATGATCTGCTCCACTGGCACATCAGTCGCACGGGATATTGTAATTTCAACTTTAAACTGCAATTTGCGAATATGTCGCGTTACGAAATTTCGCTGGACAAATTGTGAGAGCGGCTCTAATAAGTCAATCTAGGCTTTTGACTAAAGCCGAAAAAAGAATGACCATGAGCGGCATATTGTGCTACAACACATTATGACGAAAATTATTATTCTCCGTTCAAGCCCGCCGACCATTTTCCTCAATAACATCGACGACTCATTAACGATTTGATGAGAGTTATCAAGTATCCCTGGTTATCTGATCTAAATAAATTATTCATCAATTTTAAGTGGGACAATTAACATTCTTTCGGAGCAATTAAATTTCCTCCCAGTATAATTCTGCAATTCTAATCATTAAGATGGAGATAAATTAGTAATTATAATGGAAAGATGATATAGAAGTTTTTAGACTATGCATCAATTTTACTGACGCTAATCTGTGCATATATAAAAGATTACGCAACATTCAACAATAAATAGTTATCTTTAATGTTATCTTCGATTTTGAATTTCTAATTAATTGGCGTGCGCGAATAAAGCCGAGAAAATCCCCAGATGAAGGCTGTTATTGCAACACGTGGTAATGTCAAATTCAAGCAGAAAAAAATTTGACTTATTATGCCGCGCCGTTCATTCGGATAAACTCTCGGATCGCGGAATGAACATCGCGAAAAGTGTTCTGTATTACGCGTCGATAAATCCTTAAGCGTGTTCCACGTCGGCCGAATCAATTTATAATCTATTCTATGAAAATTAAACTTATGAATTATATTTTATCGGAATCCGATAACATAATGCATAATTTATGTCGATTAAATAAATGACTCTAACGTTACTTTGCCTTACATCGCATTTATTCTCAAGTCTTTCTCTGATGTGCGTGTGTGTAAAATGCACAGCCACGATGAGTAAAAATGACTACGCCGAGCAGCATTGTTTTGTACGGACAACGTTGCACTGCGCGCTTTCGCAATGAAGTGTGGAATCATGACGACATTATATTCATAAGACACCGTGGCGACTCGAAAGTACTTACATACATATACGTACACCAGTTACTCGTCAGTTTTTTATTCCGTGAAAACTAACGCGAGGAAAATAAAATTGTATGTGAATAGAACAAATGCAACGTTCGATGTGAAATTTTGTTTCAACGACCCCACGGCCAATTGTTATTTCGTCACAACAAAACGCTTTCAATTGTGCTTACACAATAATTGTATTATTATTTTACGACACATCTTCGATATTAATCGATTACCATGTGTTTTCCGATTCAATTGTTGACATGTCACATATGAACATTTTTCACCTGGTATATGATAATCTAGTATTAACAAACTACAATGCAGTGCAGTGCAATTTATTTTCGTTAATTCTATGCTGTAAGTAAAACAATAGTTATGGCATATTTTTTTACTAAATGATGAGAATTACGTCACTTATTTATTTTCCAGAGTATTGTTTCAAAGTTGCTTTACTGAGTTATTTTTTTCGCGACACCTCGTATTCACACAATTACGCCAATTTTTTGCTTCTTACGAAATATGGAACTTTACACTGAAACATAATCTTTTTTAAATACTTATGTTTAAAATTTACGTTTATGCAATTGAACTGTAAAATCGTTGATGGAACTTTTGTTTTGGGTAAGAGTAATTTGGTTTTCTCTCTTCCTTTGTCGAACTAATATGGAATAATAAAAACGCCATAAAAATGTGCATCCGACATTTTCGCACAGTCCATAAGAGCATGGGCATAAAATACTATTCAAAAAAAGTCCGAAAAAGTCTATCTTTTTAATTTTAACGATTAACCATTCTGGACAAGATTTTGCATTGAAAAATAAGCCATTCGTAAATAGCTCCTTAAAAATGGAAACTAAATAAAAAGCTAAGTTTACAACTTTATTTGACGGCTTCATTATAGTAATTTGTTTAGGCTTGAACTAAACTGTAGTATTAATTCGGTCATAAATATGAAAGTCATGTCAGTCATTGGAAGGCAGAAAATCGCATCCCATTACGACAGTTCAATTGCACAATGGACGATAAAAAATATCTTGACTATTATGGATTTGAAAGTTACATAAAATGAAGCACAGAGTTGTCCATCATAAAGTATTGAATTACAGTACGTCATGTAGCAGAGAAGAGTATCAAAATCAATTGCATTACAGGAAACCGCGTTGTTCCTGACAATCATTGTCACTGACGCCTCGAAAACAAGAAATTTCTCAGCCCAGAGTCGAGTATATCATTCTGCTGAAACACCCACGTTTTACGCGAGACAATCGTTCAGTTGATTTTGATACTAAGCGTGAATTTATTTGCAAAGTGACGTATTGCAATTATGACGGCTGGTCCACAGTCCAAAACCGGTTCTGACGCAGCTTAGATACTTTAAATCTCGCGCGCAGGGTCATTATTAAGTCAATGATCTTCCAGCGTGAGTTGACACGCTGTTCATAATGAGGAAACTTTCAATTTTATTGTCGTAATTACAAACTGTTCGTTTTTTCTTTGGTGTGTGCACTGAGAGGAAAAGTCATAAAACTGTGCGAGTGATTCGCAGCATGTTTACGAATATCGCTTATTACCGGCGTTTGTTCAAATTCCGCATTGCAAACGCAGGAGTTAATTGTGCGACTCTACTTTTGGGCATGTACTATAGCTATAGATAACCACGTTTTATGCAAAGAAAAGTCTTTAAATATGTCGGGAAGGATTTTGCAGAGTTTAAGAATATACTAAGGTTCTCACCCCTGAGAATATTATTGATGCAATGAAAATTTGTGCAGAAGAATGATAGAATAAAAAATCAAATTCAACGTAATTTTTGCATTTGCATTGATAATGCTAATAGAATTTATCTATTAATAGAAAATGGAATTAAGTAGAAACATTATGATGAAGATAAACACTGGGAATTCATTGAGATAATTTAAAAATATAAAGAATTTTAAAAAGTTGTATGAATAATGTAATCAATTAGAAATTTTATAATTGAATGATGCCATTATTGAAATTTCAGTTAGCAATAAACACCCGTGTTTTATCTAATAATATACATAAGGGCCTTTGATTATTCAGTAGAAGAGCGCTTTATAAAGTTCCAATAAGATTACACTGATGGTATTATAAGTCACTTCTACGCAGGACTTGATCTTCTTTGTTGCGAAGAAGAAAAATTGAAAACATAAGAAGATCACACCACCTACACGACCAACAACGCCCGACTGATGCATGTCAAGTTTATAAGGTTCCCATATATGTACGCTATAAAATACTGTGTATCGTTCTTCAGTCGTCGTTTTAGATATGGATGCAGTTCTCGAAACCGTAATCGTTATTGGTCGTGAAACGCCAAGGAAACGGCTACCACAGTACATAACTTCGCATATTTTTACTGCAGTAAAAATCAAGAAAAAAATATAAAACAACCCTCTGATCGAGTACGTCTTAAAGAAGCGTGAATACTTTTTGTTGCTTCAGCTCGCAGATATTGTTGCAGGATACAAGTTACATTGTAATAAAACTTGCTTCGCGTATTTCAGAGAATACTACTCTGAAAGAGTACCGAAGATATAAGGATAAATATTTAATTAAATAGATATCAAATCATCCGTACGAAATATAGGCAAAAATAGACAATACATATGTTTAAATAAGTAGCACGCAATTATTGATTCTAAAATGAAGAAACACTCGTATGAAATATATGAAAGAGGTAAACGACCGAAGGTAGTAAAAACATTGAATAGCGGAAAAAATGATTGGAGAACACGGTGATCTTTATATGCTGTTGTCACATTGTGGTATAAAATTTGATTCACTTGTAAGTAACAGCAGTGTGCGTAAGTGCTAAAGCAGAACGCAACAAAATAATCCATAAAACCGATAAAACAAAAATGAATTCTGGTTTTATATCAAGAGCGAAACGAGTTCCTCTTATATAAATCATTGAAAGAGGATCCAAAAACATAAACATTTAACGCCGATAAAAAGCGGACATGTGACTATTATCGCTCGTATATCAGTTAAAACCGAAGATGTTACCTGGTCGATATTTAAATGGCACAAAACCAAGCAACGTGAAGAAAACGACGATCAGCAACTTTGTGGTATTGACAAGAATCGCGATCGTTTCGCAGGCATTGACATCATTTAACGAAATAGAATCGGCAAAATATTTGCGGCTTGGCATTTTACAAAACGCTTCGAAAGTGTTATTTGATGCTCCAGCGCACAAAACAGAAGGTATGAAAAAGGAATTGATTAATGCTGTGGCACTTGGGAGACTATCTCATAGTCCACGATATTATTTTGCAGTAAAGCTGCGTGCTGAAATATTATCCGCTCTGGTCGGATTGACCACACACGTGGTGTTACCTTACTGGACGTAACGCGGCGAAAAAGGTACTAAAAAGCTGGGAAAATAGAAACAACAAAAATCAAGAGAGGTACGCTCCGCGGATTGTAGCAGCTGGGACTTTCGAAGATCGATGACGGTGCATTGGCTGCTCGGCATACTCGTGTACTCCGCACTATCAACCAGCTCCAAGGTCCATCGATATGCAGACCAGAAATATATGTTCAGTGATAAATCTCGATTAGAGAAATCGATGAGCTTGCTTTGGAGAAAGTTAGTTGTACGCAAATCTGTTTTAAAACAAAGATAAAATAAAATCAGTGCTGAATAAAATGTAAATATGAATATGAATATCTGACTTTATAGAAACATTTAATTTAATAGTTGGATATAGTTTGCCAATTCAGTTTTCTGATATTGAAATAACAGAAGCCGGTATAGTATAGTGTAGGTATTATTTTGATAAACAATGAATATTAGAATATGACTGAAACATAATAAATAAAAACATTTATTTCAATCAAAATCTTATGATTTTTTCATCTGATGTGTTTTTTTTTTCATTCAGGTTTAAAAAATCGAATTCCATTATTTTAAAAA